>BPLR01018767.1:0-97073 GCA_021605095.1 Caerostris extrusa
AGCATATTTTTGTTTACAGTGAAGAAATATCATTTATAAGATCTTCAAGATTGCTTTGAAATAGAATAAGCTTCATTTAAATAAGCTACTTCACCACCCAAATATCGACAAGTAGCCTTCTCTAAATATCAAAGTAATAATGACAATTATTATTATTATCATTATTTCACAGTTTTAATATTTATTTCATGGAGAATAAAATCTTCAAATTTGCTGTTGTAATGTAATTTTTTTTAAAATACTATTAGTAGATAAAATGATTCATTAACATCACGAAAACTGAATATCACGTCCATAACAATCCAATGAAACAACAGCTCTTGGTAAACAAATTTCACAATAAAAACATGGTTTTCTGATATTCTGCATTAAAATATAAGCACAAAAGTGATCTAGAAAAAATCGAACGGTTGGTTAATTCTTCTGTAACTGATTGGCTTCAATTACAAACGATTTAATTTCGCTACAAGGAAGTTCAGGCAGAAATCAGATTTCTTCTTTCGGCTAAGTCTTGTTTACATAAAATCAATGGAGTGTTTCAATTACTGGAAACGTTATTCGACTCCATTTTAAAAACAGACAGAGGCAGATGTTCTCGTCAACTAATGTTATTTTTTTCTAACTATGATGCCACTAAACAGACCTGTTATTTTTACTGGAAACCTTTTTAGCTTTAGCATGTAATACTCTTAAACACAAAAATTATACAAAAGTATTAATTATTAAAAAAAAAGTGGATTATTTTTAAACTATGAATAATTTCTTGCAAATTTGAAATATTGGTATAGTTTGATATGGCCAGTAAAAAAAATAATAATACCTTCCCCTGAAACTAAAATTTTGTTTGTATGTTCTAAACAACATGTTTTAGCTATTAAACTAATTGTGCGTTTAAATGCTTTCATTCCAATTTTAAAAGGGCAAATTTTGTAAATTCTTGTTTATAAACATTTTTAGAAAATTTAATTTAAAAAAAACTACATTATGGGTATGTTATTGGTTTTCAAATTTTGAAAAAATTTAAAAATTCTAAATAGAACATATAAATAAAAAATAGATTTAATCTAAGCATATGTAAAATTTGAAAAATCACACAAATTTTGAGTACATATCATACACGCTTAAAATATTGACAAAATTTTTTTGTTAATATTTTGTCCAGTTCAACATCTGTTTTCCGTATTTTAAAGTTTATCTAGCAGTCTTGCTTCTTTATCGAGTGTTTGTATGCTGATTTCTCATTTTGAAATTTGTCAAAGCATGTGAAATGTGTTTCAACCACGATTAATGCCCATAACTTTTATTATCACTAAACATATGCAAGCCTCTATTACACTCTGAAACATAGGATAATACAAACAAAAATCGAAATTTACCGTAAAATTTTTACCTAGTTTCTATGAAATTAATATTTATTTATAGATACAAATAAGAGGAAAAATAAATGTTCGTGATAATGTTCTCACTAATCCATGGAACTAATGACGACGTTAAGTTCCAACACAACACATAAAATCTGAGCAGTAATGTGTCTTTTTCAATGCAACATAGACCATATACTAATTAAATATTAATATTGATTTTGTTAATAAAATACAAGTATACCACCACACACTATACAAATTTGCATATACAATCAGCTAATCCTTTTTTTTCTGCATCTTCTTCAAAATACATTATACACATTAAAAACAATTTTCACATTTCATTACCATGTTTAAAAGCTAGTTAAAATTCAAAGGCTGTTATAATAACACACTATAAGAGGAATTTTATATTTAAACATACTAAGAATTATAAACATTTTTTTTATGTTTTGAAATGTGATCATAACAGTATTGCTACTCGTAGAATCCTTGGATGAGAAACCGAGTTCCAAATAATAAGCGAGCTTCTAACTAATTTAGAATTCTGATCAGATGTCCTTTTTTTTTTTTCCAAAACTTTGTATTGTGCACATTTTAATTGAAGAATAATAATCTTCGTAAACACAACTTAAGAGAATAAATAAATAAATAAGAAAGAAAAAAAAAAAAAAAAAAAAAGAAAAATCAAACAAGAAGTAGGAAACTTTTGACAGCTGCTAATTTTAGATCCGAGATGCACAGACTTGTGAAAACCGCGGGACGTGACTGCAGGCGGTGAACGATGGAAATATCACCATTTCAAAAGGAAAAGACAACTCTTTATCACCACAGAACAGCACAGAAAGCTTAGGGGAAGCAACATTTCACGCTTGTGGATTACACACTTGGGCATCTTTCTTGAAGAATGATCTCGGACCATTAAAATAAACTATTTTGTTGTTCTAATGCGGACAACGAATTAACGACCTAGAACATTTTTGAAGGAGTCGCGAGCAAGGATTGAAGCATTTCTGAAGGAGTTGGAGTCAGGAAACGATATAAAAATCCGATTCCCGAGTCTTTTATAAAAATATTTATTTTTTCAAAATTCTGAGAATTAATATTAAAATTAAATGTTAAGGAAACAATTCAATTGTATTCTTCAATAATACAACTAGGAGGGGGAAAAAATTACTACTTTACTAGCAAACCAAGTAAATGTTAAAGAGAATTTAATCAGCACTGAGGCTTATAAAAAGCTATATCGGATCTATTGGGTTGGCAAGAAATAAAGTTCAGTTTTTGTGACGTACTTAACTGGCGAAAACCGAAATTACTTTCTTGCAAACACAATACAATGAAAGATGATCTTATTATTAATTTTTTTAAATAAAATAACTTGTAAAAGATTTAATGTATTACACATATAGTCGCTTTGCGCTAAAAATAAACAATTCTTAAGTTATTCTATAATATTTCGGTACCACTTAATTTGGTATTGTTATTTTTATAGGATATATGAATTTTTCCTTAACAACAAATTTAGAGTACAAGAATGCCTTTTAAGTGAGTGCAAATGCTATATCTTTAAAGTTGTAAAAAATACTTTGTAATGAAAGAACTTTTTTATAGATATGAGTACAATAAAAATCATTGAATTAATTTTACAAATTCTTATAATTCTATAAGTAAAGATCATAGAACATAAAATTACGGAAAAGAGTCAGAGGTCGGTATAAAAATTCCAACTCAAGATTCAGGTGTGAAAAAAATTTTTAGCCGACTCCTCGCCCTTGGAAATACGCACAAAAATGACTGCGAATCAGCATCTCATTACGAAAATTTTAATTCATCTAACATTAAACCGGACGTTAAGATTTTATGTCGGATATTTGACGGAAATAATACCAAAATCATTTTTTCATCAAAGTTTTTATTAAAACTGTTTGAAATACCAAGTGATCTTAAGAAAAAAAGGTTTTTTTTTTTTTTTTTTTAATGGGTGAAGGGAACAAATGCATGCTTATTAGATAGTTTCTCCTGCCATGAACACGGTGAGAATAACGTCCGATGACTTGTCAATTTTGCGTTATTTCCAACTTGTTTTATAATTTATCTGAAAAGACCACATCCAATTTTGTTAAACGGTACGAGTACGATCGCAAACAGCGAGGGTTAAACCAATTAATTCAGTAGTTCTCAAACTGGGTTACGACCTTTAGAAATTTAAAAAAAGAATACATAAGAGCTTTATGATTTTGAAAGCATAAGTAACTACTTGGATTGGTAAAAATGGATAACACTTCAAATTTAAAAACATCTAAAGTGCCAATTTCCTACACAACAATCTACTTGTCTGAGAGTGGCTTCTTTTTTCTATAATATTGTTTGATAAATTGCAAATTTTTCTCATAATTTGAGACGCATTTCAAAACCGGCCGATTGTTTACAGATTGTGTATGACAATATTCATAAAACTCAAGTTTGTGAAGCAACAAGCACATATTTTTTTTTTCATGCACGATACATGAATAATCGACAGTTCAGTATCGTTGACCTTCGCGTGATGACGAATTTAAAAGGCTGTCATAATACCAATTCAAACTAAATTGTGAAGCAAGGTGAGTCGCTTTCTCCATACAAACGGGCATAATGCAACAGAAATTCGTCAAAAATTGCGTACCATTTATGGATCTGCAATAATGAACGAAGAAAAATATGGTTTTAATTTTGAGTAAAAATATTACTATTTATATATTATTAACATAATATGAATAAATCATAAAAGCTATATGGCATTTAATGAAGAAAAAGATCAAATATCCGATTCAATGTTTCTGAATTTTCAGTCTTGAAAATTAAAACACGCCCAAGCATATATTCTTCAGACACGATCTCATTAAAAAAAATAAATAAAATAATAATAATAATAATAATAAAATTGTCTTATTTTCACCAGTTTCTTGAATAAAACCAGTAGATTTTTAAAATATAAAATTTTGATAACAAAACAGTATTGACAAGGAACTGAATTATTTCCAGTATTTTCATAATTTAATATGATGATGAAATTACCTTTTAAAATCTACCATGAATCTTTAAAAATATGATTTCTATATATCAAAAAATGAAAATTCAATGAAGAATAATTTTCATTTTTAAAATTCAATGAAGAATTTAACTTACAATTCGTATTGTAAGTTAATAAAAGAATTATTCAAAACTTAAATTTTTAACATTTTTCCAAATCACAAGAAAAAAAAAAAAATTGGCAAAAAGTTTCTCCCAAGTTTGAATACACTATAAAAGTTTCGTAACAATTTCTAAAAAAATTTGTAATACATTCAAAACCGTATCATTAGATTCAAATTTCAATTTTTAAAGAAATAGATATTTCATTTACACAGTGACAATACAGTACAATCTTAGAATAAATATTGCAATAAACTGATTAGATAAAAAAATATCTTCTTTTTCCTATCAGAGCAAAGTTTTCATAATTGAAGGGCTGCTGTCAAAGCCTGTCTTCCTTTTGAACGATTTTTAGCAATTTTTTTCCACCTATAGTTCAACCACAGATTGTGTGGAAAATTGGCAAGCGGCCAATTCGAAGCGATTCAAACATTGCAGTTTAATAGGGTAGAAAGGTAGTTTCAGCGCGGCTTTTCAATTATTAAAAATTAAAATATTTTTTATTTTAATTAAAATTTTAAATTATATCAAAAGACAATAGATGAAAAAAATTTCACAATTATTTTTTTCCCCCAAAAATTGTTGTGACGTTTATGTCTGACTAGCACCGCTAATAAGTAATCGATTCGTCCTTTTCCGCTTTAAACCGGATGTTTACCCTTCCAACCACACTCAAGACTATACCTCCAAGCATCATTTTCATTTATTGCACGAAAGATACACTTCCTGTTGCTTCCGACGGTCAACATGTGCCAGATCATCTAGAACAGTGATTCATAAGTTTCAAACTCTTCACGTTAAAAAAGTTTGCTTTTTTGTTATTAATGTTGTTTTTTTTTTTATTATTTTTCTTTTTAATTTTCCCTCCATGTTTCCCCTACAGTTCATTTTATTCAATTGTTATGTCTTGTGATTATTAACATATATTATTTTTAAGATGGTTTATTACATTTGTAAAATACAATATAAACTTCATTGTTGTTTTCATTTTTTTTTTCATAATGTTGTTTTCATATTTTTTGTACATCAATGATGGAGGTCATTGTAATTTGTTAATTTTCTCAGAAATTTACAGTTTGGTACCATGTAAAATTTAAATTATTTTTTTAATTTCTATTATTTCCTTACAAAAAAGTTAATTATGCTATTTTCTCTTAAAATAAACACAGGGCATTGGCTCATTTACTTGCTTCTCATTTATTTACTATACTATGTAAGATTTTTTATAATAATTACTTTTTTCTTTAATTTATGTGGTATGCGCAGATATTCCATAACTGAAATTACCCTTACCTTACTTTTCGAAAATGCGTCAAAAGGAGTTGCCTCCTTTTTTGCGCAAAACCTTCAATTGTCATTGGATTGCGTGACAAAATCCACTAGACCATAAAATGGAATAGTCATTTCTACAGCTGAGTAATACTACAAATCACGTGGATAATAGAATTTACACATATAAACTAACCTTCCTTTAAATGTTATGATACACTCATCCATTTTTATGCACTATAAAATGTATTTGATCAAATAAACAAAATACTTTCAAGAGGAAATGACATTTCTGGAAAACAGGAAAGATAATAAATAATAAAAAAAAAAAAAAAACGTGGTTAGAATTCAATCATTTCTGATTAGAATGAAGTAGATTCGAAATCAAATATTAAATCATTATAGTTCAACCGCCGATTGAGTGGAAAGGTAAACATTCGGTTTAAAGACGGAAACAGACGAATTGATTGTTAGAGGTGGTCAAACGTAAACGTCATAAAACAATTTTGAAAGAAAAGTGTTTAATAGTCAGTGTAGAATTTTTTCATCTATCTTATCCTTTGATATATTGTAATTTAAAATTTACTAAAAATGAAAAACATTTTTATTGTTATTAAAACATTTCCAAAGTGATAATTCGCCCTCCCCCTTATTTCGCCACTCTGTTTGAATCCTTCCTACTTGGCCGCTTGCCAATTTTCCATACAATCGGTAGTCGAACAATAGAAATGAAGTGATAAATGAGAGGAAAAACAGATTCTCGTAATTAATTTAAATAGATAAAAATTTTGCATTATTTACCATGAAACAAGTATTGGAGCTTTTTTCTCTCTCGTTTTAGACAAATGACCTTGCAGTACGTCGTGGGAAATTTTTTTTTAATATGATACGTCGTTATTTTTATTGAAAAAATATGATACACGAGAGATTGTCGCAATGGATATTTTTATGACTCTAAATTGCTTTAGATTATTATCATTCATTTAAGTTTTTAATTAAAATCCGATCGAATAAAGTCGACTGCACTTCCTTTTTTTTTAATTTTCCAAACAAAATCACTGGAAATGCTACGATAAAAATAGGGATATTTAGTATTACGCTATTTCAGAACTGAATTAATATAAATTACATTATTTATCCTTGCACAAACATTTCTGATTGTAACGGCATATCATCTGAGCCAATTTCATTCAAACTAGTTTATAGTGGATCAATCGAAATCTCCCTTCACAACAACATCTATCAAATATGGGAAAAAGCCCGATTTGTGGGAAGGCTCGGATCAGTTGTAAATAAAGCCTTTGGAAATGAGGATACTCGATGACTATTGGGACAACATCTCGCATCGACAAACAGGTTGCTTGGTGGGAATTTGTTGGGGTTTTCTCCCATACCACACACAAATGACGCGCAGTTACCCAAAAAAAAATCCCCAGAAGGCAACATCATTCAGATCTAGATCTTATACGTAATCGTGCAAGCGTACACGGATACATTCACGGATAGTTTTTACAGAAAGGATTGGGAAATAAGGGACAAAAAAATAATAACCCCTAAATGTCGTATGGGGAAGGGACACGCAAGTATGAATATCGCTAAATATCACATGAAAAAAAAAAATTTTTTTTTAATGATCCGCTACAAAAATAGCATACATTTTATCAATTAAATTTATTTGCGAATCTTTGACATCCCATTATGAGTATAACTACAAAGAAGACCTATTGATGATGAAACGGCTCAATATGAAATTTTGATTTCTGTAAATAAACCACTTACTAAATGTGATGATATCATTTTAAAAGTCATGCCAAAGTTCTCTACCAAACAAGACAAAATTGTGGACTGGCATTTTGCGCTATGAGGACACAATGATAAGGAATGGCTTGTTTCAAAATCAGTAGATACACAAATAAAGAAAGGTTCATCCTTTCCTTTCATGTATTTATAATTGGAAGAAAAAAATTAAAGCTGTACCTCAAACAAGTACTGTAGATATTTATATTATTTTTTATGCACATCGATGATATTTAAAAATGCTTAATATTTTCGGATTCTATGACATTCTGTTATAATAGGCCATTATGAGTTTGCAGATAGCTTAGGGTTGAGTGAACAGATGGTTTATTTTGTTTATCTAACTCTGCTTCCTTCATTGCCAGTCGGCGTACTGTTTGTGTTAGTCGCAAGTGGGAAGTACAACGAAAAAAATAAATAAAAATCAGATAAAAATTGATAATTATTTATTAAAATGTGGATTAAAAATTCTCCTGGACTTTCGAACTTAAAACAGAAAAAAAGAAGATTGTTAACGAAATAATGGAGTAATGGACTCGAATGCTTCACATTCCAACAGAGAAGGAATCGTTAGCAGTTAAACAATTGGAACAGTTAGGAAACAGGTAACCGACCAAGGCCGAATGGGCATTCTTTTGTGTCAAGGCCATATTCGAGAATGAAAGAGTCCAGTGAATATCAAACAAAAAAGCTGAACATCATTGAGAATGGAGGGAAAGAGTACATAGGAAAAGAACAAAATTGCAATAAGTTTTGAAGAGAAAAATCCTCCTCTCCTCCATAAAAACTTAGCCACGTTTTGGGGGAAAAAATTTTTTTTTTTCCGTCATTTTAAACATGCAAAAAAACTTTGATAACGCCAAAATATTGATACGAAAACCATTTTCGAGCGTTTTTTTTTTTTTTTTTTTTTTAATAATTTAATGGACAACAAACCTTGAAGACCCATCAACAATTGAAACTTTCGAACTTTAAATGATTTCGAAATTGTGAGAGATTTTTTTACTAAGCAAATCTAGCACTTCTGCCTGAGTCAGTCGAAAAATGCTGAATTCATAACAGTCAACTACAACTCATTCACTAGACAATTGCTCCAGCACTGCGAGACAACTTGTAATATGTAAATTTGACTTAAAATATTAATTTTATAATCTTCACGAGATACATGGCACATATATACATGACATTTCATTCAAAATATTAATTCTATATTCTTCACACCGTTCAGTACGTAGCGTTTCATTTGAAATATTAATTCTATATTCTTTAAACCGTTCAGTACATGGCATTTCAATTGAAATATTAATTCTATATTCTTCAAACCGTTCAGTACATGGCGTTTCATTTGAAATATTAATTCTATATTTTTCAAACTGTTCAGTACGTAGCGTTTCATTTTAACGTAAATATCAACTGCTTTTCCATTTTCTCTCTAAATTTTGTAATCCATAATATAGATGTTTTCATGACACAACAAATTTATCAAAGCAAAATACGGTAGATCTTTTGTCTTTAATTTAATATTTAGATACAGATAAGTCAACTGAACTCATTTGTTTCAACTGAACACGAGAGAGATGCTTCGTTTCAAATACGTCAAAAGGTAGAGTTACACATGGATAATCGAATTAAATAAAGAGCATGTACAGGCAAAGAAATATCATTCAAGAGTACTATTTTAAGAGTATTATTTTACTCGTTTCATCCAATAAAAGTTGCACATGAAAGCAAATAAGAACAAGTAATTCGTATATTGACTGCATTATGTTAGCTCCCAAAAGAACCTCTTTCCGTTATGAAGTCCAAACTGCTGAATCAGACATTCGCCTTTTACAATCTCACTTGAAACATTACTTGATTGCATTTGATTTTTATGTCGAAGGTAGAATATTGAAAATTGGTTTACGACATTCCATTCCTACTCATGTGCAATGTACATTTCGAATCGTCCATTTTTTCATCGAGATATATATTGATTGATTTAGACCAAGGATACACGAACATGTGAAGGCCGGGTGACATAATATATATATATATAAATAAATAAATACACACATTTCATTTCTTTATATATAATAAAAATAAACTACATAATATATTAATAAAGTATTTCATCAGTGATATTACAATAATTAATTTATTTTTGGTTCGATTCTTGTCGTGACCAAGCGCAAAAAGTGAACAGACAACTAGTTATTTATAGCATTTTTTTTTCCAGTATTCATGCTGAAGTTTATTCACAAAAAATGTTGATTCAAACATGCTTGTGCATTTTAATGCATTATTTAGTTAGAACTACATCTTTGTTTATTGCAATTTTAAAATGGAATACATTTATGGCAACAAATATTGTAGAGATAAAAAAATTTACATAGTCATAGATTCTACATCCATGCTATCACATTACTGACACATTTGATCTTCTAGTCTGCACTAAAATAGAAAATATTGAACAAAATATTTTCTAACGTTTAAACATTTATTTCATTTAACTAAAGCTGGATAATATTTTTGCTTAAACCTTTCATTAAAATCTGAAAAAAAGTACATTTTTAAGTAAAATAGGCATATAATGAGATGGGCCCGAATGCTGCCACGTTCTGTGCCTCCCTGATTTAGACAAATCTTACTCGGATACTCAGCTTTCAAAGAAATTATTATTAAATAAATTCTTACTTTTTAGGTGTTATTTTTTGACATTGTCTAAATTTTTAATCTATCTAATTGCCTTGGAAACAGACATTTCTATTGAAGTTATTCGGTAACATTACACAATTTGAAATTTCACTCAATTCGATTCGAGAATTATCTAAATATGAGAAAATTTCTTGTTAAAAAATTGGCAAGAAAAGCTGCTCTCAATTTCGATACTCAAATTAAGTGTGGATTATAATATTAATTTATATATGTATTGTAATATTTATATATGTATCTACATTATTTCTATGGTCTAGTATATTTAAAAATATTTAATATTTTCATATTCCATGTCACTCGGATATCACAGGCTGCTAAGAATTTGCAGATCATTTTGAGATGCGTGGGCAGATGGTTCATTTTTCTTATCATACTGTTTATGATAAACTTAAGTGGAAAGTACAATGGAAAAAAAATGGAATAGAAATTTATAATTATTGATTAGAATATGGTTTATCAATTCTCCTGGATTTTCATTTATGTTTTTTAAAGATTAAGATTTCACTAAAACGTCAACACTTAGATGAGATTATGCATCGTATAAAGTCACAAAACTAAAAATTTGATATTTTATAAAAAGCTATAGGAACTTATTTCGCTTTTTATTACTTGAATTGCGAAAGAATGCTTTACACTCAGAAATCTTATTGCACAGCTGGAAAAAATTTTTTTTTTTTCCTGTGAATTTCAATGATTTTATACAAAAACAACGCGATACAAGTCTTAAAATATTGTCTGCAAATACAGAATAAATATCTTGTTCAATACCTTTAAAATATTATTTTAAATATATATTCTGGAGAATCTTTAACTTCCGACCCTGGTGGGGCAATGGCGAGTGCCACAAGATGAGATTGTATGTCCAATATTCCAAGAAGTTCCATTAAAACAAAAGAACAAACTGTGAAGATGAAATCTTTGTGATCTTGATACACTAGTTCTTTGATTGTTAAAAGAATAGGTGGATTCCAAGTTTTCAGTACATATAAGAAAAAAATTTTAATGATGAAATCACTACATTTTGAACGTATTCAAAAATTAAACAGTAACATATATATGCATTAAAAAAAAAAATCAATGCGATTGTATAACATGCATTAGCTTTAAAAATATTAAATGTTAGGATCCCATACAAAATAAATTACTACTTGAAATTCGACAACGTGTAAAACGGCTGAAACAAGAAGTACCTCCTCTTTCAATAGAACGTGGGGGAGGAACAGATGACGCCAACCCACTATCATTTCTCATGCTTCACGTTGACATTCCTAACTAGAAGTTTCTTGGAATTTCTCCCGTTAGGACCTCCATGCACTCAGTAGATTGACATTCGCACATTGAACTGGACAGAGCGTTCAGAAATTGTCTCGGTATTGATAAAGTTCTTTTTCAGTTTAAGTCGCTAATGATTTGAAGCTTTTTTTCCTGAAGCAAAATTTTTTTAACGACATTTTTTGGATAATCAAAAATTTCTCTTTTGTCTAAAATTTAATTTGCCATTCCCACACCTACAACTTCTATGAATTTTTCGCAATTTTGGAGGAAAACTGCATTCGTTTTAAGATTTTGTGTTTGCGTGCCATATTTTTATTAATCTTAAATTATTTTTATACTGTAAAAAATTTCCTTTAAATGAGAAGATTCTATTTAATACAAAAGTTGCAAATATGATAGAAATTCATAGCTATTCTTTCACTGGTATTTTATATTTTGTATAAAATTTCAGTGATTTTCATAGTTAAAACAGGTGTAACTAATGATGTAGATTAAAATGGATTTCAAAAGCAATTTACAGCATTTCGGTGTGACGAATTGCCATCAACTGATGCCCGTATCAATACATTAATTGGCGATATAAAGAAAATGAATATTATGAGTGAAATCTTTAAATACAACAGAATTTATTACTTTTTATTCAAAACTGCATAATCTCTTCGGCACAAGATTTTTTAAATAATAAGATATCTTCAGAATTATAAAGAAGAAAATTGAATTTCGATCTTCAGTAACATTAAAAACTCTTGAAAATATTTGAATTGTGAAATGGAGAAGATGCCAAATGATATGAGGCTGAATTATCTATATCTTTTGACTGTAAATGTAGAATTCTCTGTATCTCCCAACTGCCAGTAGATAATTAGACTTCTAAATGAGTTCATGTTTTAAAAAATACGAATACCTTGGTTTTTTTTTTTTTTTTTTTTAAATATAATGTGGAATTACAATAACAATGTTAGCTTTCTTGAATAAAATTAATCTTAGTGTGTTATTTTAGCATTTTTTAAATCTTCTGATTTTATTATTATTAGTGAAAATTTCATGAAATGCTCTCAGATTTAGTTAGCAGGCACGCAATCCAATTAAACAGTGTATCTATGCGAATGTAATCAGTACACTGAAAAATGCTAAAAGAAAAATTGTGCTTGGAATTTACAGTAATATGACTTAACATTCAAGACAGCATTTTCAAGTTTTTAAACTTGTTTCGTAACGACTTTAATTTCAAGTTTTCGAAACGTCTTTAATTTCATAACTTTTTTTTTAAAGACGCTATCAAAGTTCTTTTTGCGGAGATATTGCTGGCATGAAAATTGTTAACAGCTCAAATTTATAAATAAAATATAAGTTGCTATGGAAATTTAAAAATAATGTTGGTTTTCTTTTCCCCGCTTAAAAAAATCTTTTCTTTTAATAGATTAAATGGTATGTTTTTTTTTCTTTTTTTTTTTTTATTCGCAAATCAACTTATCTAGTCTCTTAAAAGTTCTTAACAAAAATATATCAAATAACTATGTTTGAAAAAATTTACATCCGCTTATTACGAGTTTGTCTTTTTTTTTTTAGTTTTACAACGTTTACTCTTACCCTTATTTTGAGCAAAGTACATTTTTTTTTTCATAATATAAGCTTCAAATATTATCATTTAATATAAATTTTTGAAAACTAGCCAACTGTTTTTTAAATGGATGCTAACCAAATGGGTGCATCTCACCATGCGATTCAGAATTACTTGCAATCGTTGATATTTAATCAAATCAACACACAAATTCAAATTAAGTTTTAATTGTAAAAATTTATTTAATTTTGATTAATTTTTTTTTCACCACAGTTGACATTATATTGTTAACTAAAAAGGATAATGACTATTTATTCAATAAATTTATTATAATTAAAATAAGTACGAGAATTTGTAAAAAAAAAATATTTAAGAAATAAAAGTATTACGTTACGTTCATTTCAATTCCGTAGTTCATGGTCCCTCTTGTGACTTATAATTTAAAATTTCCTACGATTTCATTAGCCTTAAGAGATTTTTTACAGTTGTACAAATTTTATTCTTTGAAAATATGGCATCATTGCCATGCTTTCAAATAGTATTGTTTTATCTTGTTTTTTTACTAATTTTTGTAAGTATATCATTATTTTCAAATGTTATACAAAAATTTCATGTTATAATTTGTACCGGTTCTTGGTATTTTCACTATTGTTTCTGCACTTTATGAATTTATTTATTTTATTTATATTTTATCGCAAATTCTCATTATGATATTTTAAAAGATCATTATTTCATGATTATAGAAAACTTTTCAATCTGTGAAAAGAAGTCAATATGAAAGGGGAAAAAAAAATTATATGCATATATATATTATATATATATATATATATATATATATATATATATATATATATATAATTATATATATATTATATATATATAATATATATATATATGAACAATGCATATACATAATATACAGGATTACGCGTCATTTTGTTAACATCGCTTGCCAACAATAATTGGTCGCCAAACCAAATAATCGCCAAGGGAATCTATAGCATCCGTTCCAATTTTACTTTAATACACTATTTTTTTGTAAACAAACTGTTTTTTCTGTTATGAATAGAGACTTTTCGACCCATGCAATAGCTTTTGCATAAGTCAATAGCACAATTGACATAAGAATTCATGCAATCGTTTAATAAACAATTGGCGTCAAAGGAAGGAAATGGGAAATATGCAATACAATTTCCAAGCGGAATAAAAGAAACTTCCGTCTTTTAAAAATTATAATCTAAACCGTTCTTCCTAGTTGTGAAAATCGCAAAAGACTAAAATTCAGTTCAAAACAGTAAAGTTTCAACAATTTTTTTTTTTTTCCTGAATTTTTTTAAACACAGTAGATGAACTGGTTTGATTATTTGATGCATCAATAATAATAAATAATGCAAAAATATATAAAAATACTTTACTGCGATGCCATGAAAAACACATTTAAGGTAATAATTCCGATAATTAAATTAATTAATTATTTTGATAATTACCCGTCTCGCACGTTTAAACTATAAGCCCAAAAGTACACAATTTGGTACACAGATTTACTAGAAGAGCTTCGTGATATCATGTACAAATGAAAGGATTTTTAATAGATTTTTCAAACATAAATCCACTTTTAAACAGGGCAAAACGGCAGAACGTACGGCCATTGCACCACTGAAAAGGAGAAAGAAACAAACCTCACTAAAAAACAATTCCTAACAGAATTTGGCGAATCTTTTTGTTGCTATAACAACAGGCTGCGGCAAAAATCGCCCCTGTCCCCCGCCCACCAGTTCGAATACTGTTTTTAATCTGATTTCCTTACATTTTCACACCAAATAATAGCAAATGCGAAACCTTGTTGGTCACCTGACCGAAAGAGGGTGTTTTTATCGATTCCTTAGGAAATCCATCAGCATTTGCGATTCAGAGAAGTTTGAGTAGTAAAAGCGGCACAATTGAAAACCGAAGTCTCCAACAGTTAGATCAACCAGGCTAGTCATCAAAAGCTGTTAGTTTGCAACAAATGAATCGAACTTGAGTAAGTATTCATATAAGAGGTAATTTGTTAAGCATATGTCCATTAAAATATAAACAAATCGAATGCAGAGATAATGACATTTTGAGGAAATTTGATAATTTCTTCAATCGCATATTTTCTTGTCCAAGAATAGTTAATAAAACGTGAGACTTAACAAACCGTTTTCTTACATTTATCAAGGTCACTGTAAAAAAATACGTCACGCTTAATACTCGTGTACTTTAATTTCCAAGAACATTCTGCTTTTCCTGTACTTAACTCACAATACCGATTTTTCCCCTTGATTCTTGTAAGATCAACCTTTTTTACAGAATAATTGGGGACAGGGAAAAAACATATACAAGCTTTGCGGATTTTTAAATCGGGTATAATTATAAGTATGCTACATACAAGACATACTTTTTTTTTTTTCTTTCTGATTTTAAATAAAACCCCACATCAATTCGTGCGTGTCAATGCTTCATCCGTGGCTGAGCATTTATTATTCATTGAAACATGGATTTTTCAAATCTTAACTTAACTTTTGAGTCACTCTGAAGTTTAAAAAGGAGATGTTTTTCCTATTAAAAAACAAACAAAAAAATCAATACAATTTTTCGTAACATTTTTGAAATGGCAGTTACTCATGTCAAAATCGATTTATGTTGAAATATACTTTTTCAAAGAATTGATTTAAAAAAAAATATATATATCAATACATAAAAAAATACACAGTAAAATATAATTCATAAAAAAGAAACATCTGCTAAAAATACAAGTCTAGTAATAAAAAGGAACAATCCACTGTAGCACTACTTAGTAGTTTTAAATTGTTGCAGATTTGGATTACCCTTATCAGAATGGTACATAAGACAACCCCTATCAAAAAAATTCAGCTATAAATTATTATTACAAGAAAATTCTACGCAACAATGTAAAGACTTAAATTAGCAGTTCAGCAATACGGAATTAAAACAATTTCACAGTACAAAAGGGGGAAAAAAAACTTTTTGAAAATCAATCAGCAGTTCGGTGTTCACGGCATTTATTGCGAAATTATACTGAAATATATACCTATTGTAAGGAATAGATATTCCATAACAATCGCATAATATTTAAAAATAACCTATCCAGCGAATAGAAGAATCAGTCTTAAAATATGACACTCATTTTCACAATCATTGCTATTCTTTTTCTCGTTACATGTATTCCACAAAAATATATATTGTAATTTTACATGCAAACTAGCTTATAGTAACCGACTTTACCTAGCTTCAGTGAATGACATATTATTTAATTAAATAAAAAATCTAAATGAAGTGCAATGAAATAAAGACAAAACATATCCTCAACATAACATAAAATTTGATAACTCAAAATGGTACCAATATTACCAACTGAATTTGAGCCAGGTGATATTTTTGATAAATAAGAAAAGGTAAAAATCTAGAAATTATAAAGTATTAAAACCAATAATGGCTTGTTTTTACATGCAAATTTTTACACAATGTCTAATTGAAGTTTTCGCATATGTGCTATTCTCAAAATTCTGAAAAAAAAAAAAAAAAAGTAGAAATAATTATAAATTTCAAAAGATTTCAACAAGAAAGAACTTCCAATTTATTCCATTTAATACAATATAGTTTGTTACGTATAATATTCTTTAAATTTTCAAAAAAAAAAAATTTGTAAGAATATTTTTAAGCCTAAATAAAGCTCACAAAAGTTTTAGCATACATATTAGAGTCGTATTTAAATTTGCCTGCTTTTCATTAATTTTCGATTGTAACTAAAAAATTCCAATACAGCTAGCTATATTACATAAAATTGGCTGTTTATAATATTAAATTATTTTCTAGTATTTATTAATATAATTAAAATAATTCTATGACTAGATGACGCAAGCTTACGTTAGAAAGTCACAAATTGATTTTGCACAAAGAAAAAGCCTATACCATTAAAAAATTAATCAAACAGTTTAAGCGATTCAAATGTTTTTATATCATAAAACTTTATAAAAAGCATAGTAGATGAACTAATAAATCGAGATTGGAGAGGAAAACAAAACTGTGTCATGGAATAAAGAGAATCATCATTCGAAAAATTAAAAACAAATTCAAGATTATCAAAAGGTTTGGTTTGGATAGTCGCTCTACGGTCACGAGGGCTAAACAAACCGGACCTACAGTTTAAAGTACTACAAAAGGTAAAGCCCAATGTTACGGAATTCGTGCAAATTCAAATAAAGTATAATAAAATAACAGTTCAAAGAATAATTCGAGCAGCCAGATATTATGGCCGAGTGGCAAGAAGGAAATTTTTCAAAAATGAAATTCGACGTTTTTTATTCTTTATATCTTCCAAACACACGGGAAAAAAACAGAAACAATGTTTTTAGTGTAATATATTTTTTCATAAAAGCAAATATAATAAATCTGGAGCTATTAGTTATGGAATGATTAGAAAAAAATCGAAAGAATTTTTAAAAGAGAACATATTTTCATTCGTAGAATATAACGATGGAAGATGTATGACGTAAAAAGGTAGTGAATCTGAATAAATTTCACGAGATTTAAATAATAAAATCAGAAAAATGTTCAAATAACACTTCCTGAGGTTATTATTTCTTTTCACTTTTTTATTTCAAGTACTAGTTACATATTCTGTTGGTTGCTAGAAAGTACAAACAACGTTTCTTGTATTTTAAAAGGAATTTTTAAACCGTCATAGCCAATGATTTTTAAATTTCGAGTTTTAGAGTAGTTCTTTTATAAAGGTTTCCTTTTCACTTCTGCCAAATTGTTTTGTCTGTTGTATAAAAAAAAGCATTTGGATAAATTCAGATAAAGCAGCTTCAGCGAGCGTACATCTCAAAGCACCCAGTCAAGTCAAATAACACACTAAGATTAATTTTATTTAACGAAGTTTATTATAATTCTATATTATATTTCAAAGACAAAAAAAAAAAAAAACATTCGTATTTAATAAAACATGAACTTATTTAGAAGTATGATAATTATTTATTGGCTACTGCATTTACAAGTACCAATTACCCAGTATCAGCAGATAGCAACTGTTATGATGCTGAATTTTTTTTTGCATCTTCCTCATTTCACAATTAAATTATTTTCAGAGTTTTTAATGTTACTGAAGATCGAAATTCTAGATGGAACAGATAGATTTCAATTTTTTGATGGCACCTTGGGTCAGTAAATGTATATAGACATCTTAAACAAAAATTAAAAAAAAATCAGTTGCAAATTCCGGTCTATATAGAAACTCCAAGTTATATTAGGATAGGAATCCCAAACAAATTGCTTTATTTAAAAACAGATTTAAGAAACAATATTTCCTCAAAATACATTAAATAAATTTTATTCTGAAGTGAAATATCTTTATAAACTGGTAAGATATATATTTTTTAATTAAAAAGCAGACATTTCTTGTATCCACTTCTAATTGATCAAAGTCGTATCAAAAGATTCATGTCAGAAATAGCACACACAAATATTTACTTTATTTCGGTACCGCAAAAATAAAAAGTGAATATAAATAAAAAAATTTAAAATTAAAAAATAAATTTTAGCCTATATAACGTATAATTTGAAAACCAATTAAATTTAATTGAACAAAAATACATAAAAAAAAAGAATACGATCACAAAACTTCAAAAACATACTATTTTAATTTCAAGGGAATTTTTTAAGAAACTTCTTTCGTTTACTTAGATGTTTACGCATTATTTATTAATGAAAAAAAAAAAAATCAAATGATAAATAATATATATTAATTATGAATCAAAGGTGAATAAAAAAGCGTACAGAGCTATGCCGTCATATCCCATTCGTAATTAGTTTAAAGACGATTTTCAAACCAAATTGGTTAAAAAAGCAATTTAATATATATTTATATTTTAAATGAATAAAAAAACTTTAGAATTATTTTCATAAATTTTGGCAATGCATCAAGTAAATAAAGTCAAAGAAAGAAAAAAAAAAACAGTTGAACCTATAAACGATTATAACTTATTGTTTTGAATACAAACAAAGGCAATACAAACAAATCTTACTTTATAGAGAACAGCTAGATTACAATTCTAGTGTCTATAAGTATGACAAACTAATAATATTTTTTATAACTTTTTTTTTCTCTTCTCATTTTCTTTTTATTCGCAAGAAGATTTATACCAGTAAAAAAAATTTCAATAATTATTCGCTTTGCAGTACAAAATTTTCAGACAAAAGAGATATTTAATGGTTGTTTTAAAATAACTTTTCGTAAGCTATATGGTCAAAAATGATAAAAATGTTCAATGGACGATCAAAAACGATATTTTATTTTGTTTAATTTAGAAAACTAAAATTATTCCAAAATCTTATAAATTGCAGTTGGAGAAAAATTATTTTTATCAGTGAACTCAATACACTACTCAATTATAAATTTGTTTATTATTATTGAGAGGGTATTTTCGACGCCGACAAAATAAAAAAAAGAAGAGAGAGATTGCAGAGTTGAAATCATTGATAATCTAAAGATGACAAATTGTATCAACACAGATACAAGAACGGAAAACTAGGATCCAGTTTCAAAGATTAAATGACAGTAAAGAAGGTCAAATCAATAGCTATGAACATTTTTTATGAGATATCGTTAAGAAAATCGAATCGTCTAGAAAAATCAAAACTTGCACCTTTGTAACTAAAGTTTAATAATTGATTTTATAGACGAATTAACTAATTAGAAAAGCGAATTAACGAATTAGTCACAGGAAAACGCACGGCACAACTTCAGTTACGAGGTCGCTTTTAATGTTGTTGCCATGGGTACCGTCGAAATGTAAAAAATGATTAGAATATCGAAAAATATTCTGAAAAACCATACTGACGATGGTCATGGTAAAACTTTTGTCCTTAAATGGTTAAATAACATTAAATCAACTGTAAACAAGATAGGCAATTAAATTTTTTTTTCGTTTTATACAATATATTTTATAAATGGGAGTAACTGGTTAAAAACAACAAACAAAATTGACCAAATTTGTTAAGTTTGCTGACCAAATTTTTCTGTGAATTTATTTTAATACTTTTTCTGTGTAAAATTGAAAGATTTGTTGATGGATTTTTTTTTAGTCAAATTATAATAGAATTACAAAAAAATGCACCTGATCTATACATTAAATTTAATTTTACTCTATTTACTGTTAAGGAAATTCATGCATTGGTTATGTATTTCTTCAACTAACTCATCAATATTATCTACCATGTTTCAATTACTGCATTGTATTGAATAAAACTTTAAATTATTATATCATTTTCAGTTCAAAATTCATTATTAAAAATAGAAAACATATTCAATGACTTGTTTTATGTATCAAATACATTATAAAGTTTTTTTATGATTTACTTTTTCCAGGGATTAACTTAACTTACTCAAGAACATTACGATCAACATTAAAGTTTTAATGCTAAAAAATACTTAATATTTAGAATACTTTTGAGTATTAACTTGTTACATACTTGTAATCAACAGGACGAAATTCATTAAGAAAATTTTGCTGGCAGTTAAATTCATATTCTATGCAAATTATAAAAATTTAATATGAATTAGAATGGTACAATTTTTAGTTATTCAAGACAGCTTTGTTTTCTCCCAATATATCCTTTTTACAGTGAATTCTTAATAGTTATTTTGTTTTCATAACCGATTTAAATCGAATATAAACTATATACATAATGACATTTATACATTATATATGTATTAATAAAATGTACAAATGAAGAAATATTTGTATAAGAAAATTTGTCTTTTTATATCTAGTTTCTAAAATAAAGCCTTCAATTTAAACCTTAAAAAAAAAAAAATTAATAAATAAATAAATAAAAATCAGGGTTTCTGTTAAAAAGTGACATTTTAAACATCAATCATTGACATTTTTTTTTTCCCCTGTGAAGATAAAATTTGAAGACTTATCACATTTACACAATATTTTTATTATTTAATAGATTATTATTCAAGTTTGAAAAAAAAATTACAAGAATTATGAAACTTCTACCAGCAATATAGCGACTTCTATCTTTTAAGTCATGAACTCCAAAAATTTCATTTTTATGAATGAATTAAGATGAAAGTTACTTAAGTAACTTTTCATCTTAAAGTAAGTTAAGCCAGGTATCAATAAAGAGTAAAGATGAAAGTTACTTTAAGTACTTATTAACAAATTGAAAGTAACATCTAAATCATGAAGAAGAAAAAAATTACTGATTCAAGATGATAAATTTAGTTAATACACTACTTATATTTTTTTTTACCTCGTAATAAAAATGTCACTGCACTGGAAAAGATATGAAAAATATCATAAGCTGGATAAACAATGTATAAATTAAAATATTTAAAATCAGAATGTTAAGTCAAATAAAATTAAAAATAAAAAAAATTACCAGATATTTTAGAAAAAAAAAAGTATTTCTATATAAATTTTAAGAATTTTAAAGCATATTACAATCATATTTATGTATTAGAAATACAATATGCATTCAATATATTGAATTTCAAAATTGATATTGTAGGCCAAATACACAAAAGATGAAAATCAAATAAATTTTAAACATGAGTTATTTCCTGAATAAATATAATATATATATATAAGCATTCTAACAAAAGACTTAAGCATAAAAATGTATTGTTCAACTATATTTTACATCAATACCTAGCAATTAGTTGAAAATCAGATATAAAGAAAGATGTCTAAACAAGATTTTTTTAACCCATATTAAGTTTCCAATATTTATATCTTATTGTAACATGATTAAAAATTGATATATAAAAAGACAATGTAAAGTGTAAATAACTAAATTTGCTTAAGATATGGTACTATTTGATGTTTTATACAACAAATAAACATTATTTACATTTATATTATAAGTACTTATGCATGATAAATATATATGAAGTCTATTTGAATACACCACATTAAATCATCCATTTAGATTTTATTTTATTGTTATATAAATATAAAGGGGCCAGAATAATTTATATCGTCTCAAGTCGATAGTAATGTGTACAATATACAATTTTATTTATTTTTGATATAGGTTACCCATCAAATGATAGTATAGCATGATTCTTTCATAAACATTACATGATTCTATAAACTAGAAGAAAATGAGTCATTTTTAAATAAATATCCCTGTGTGGTCAGGTTACAGTTTCAAAGGACTCATAGTAACCCCGATCTATAAAAACAAGATTGTTACGTCAGAGTCGTCGAGACGTGGATTGGGCAGCGAAAATATCAGATCTATCCGCGGTTAACAAAACGGCTGGATTACGAAGTAGTCTTTTAATAATAGTAACACTCACCTTTTCTAATTCCTAAACAGATACGCGCGTAGGTCCAACACACAAGCAAAACAATCGCCGCATGTAATCCAACATTGCGGGAAAGTTGAGCAGCCATTTCCTCAGCTAGCTTCAGATTCACTACCACTATTGCACGCTCGGTGGCGCTTTTATGCTACCCATTTTTTCTCCTCACTTTGGCGAGAAAAGGGTTACTAGATACACAGCGGAAAATTCAAAGCGGAAGTTTCGAACTGGCGGACGGAAGGGGCTTTCGACATCCAGGGAATCTTCAGTTCATTAACCTAGAGATTTTTTAATGTTAAATCTTACATTCAAAATATTTTTCATGAGACAAAAATATCACCCTCTGAATGAATCTCTCCGAGAAAATAAAGAGGGAAAATAATTGTATTAATTGCTAATAATTATATTTATTTTTTGCATTTATTTTTAAGTTTTAATTTCTTGAAGAAGAAATCATACATTAAATTTCACATATAACTCAGTTTATATAATTATTAATTGACCCTCGTCTTTTAATCTTTACTTTCAAAACAAATTAACATAGGAAAAGTGTGAAGGAATACTCCATAAAGGAATGTGTGACTTGCAGCCAAAATACTGCCAATGAACGAAGGATGGGAGTCGGTCAAAAAATATTTTCGACTCCTGATTGCTGTGTCGAATTTTTTATACCAACTCCCGACTCTTTCCCGTAATTTTATGTACTACGATGTTTACTAATGAATTTAGAAGAATTTGTGAAATAAATCCAACGACTTTTATTGAACTCATACACCTATAAGAACGGTTTTTGCTTAACAAACTAATTTTTTTTTTTAAATTTGAAGGTGTAGTATTTGCACTAATATAAAAGCGTCCTAGTATTCTAAATTTGCTTCCAAAAAATATATGTGCTATAAAAATAACAGTACTGAATTAACAGGTACCAAAAATAATAAATAATATAAGACAAGTAAAAAAAATAAAAAAAAAATAAATAAATTGTACATTTTAAGCACAAAAAATGATGTATTTGTAATACATTAAATCATATTTGTTCTTAATAATGCAACAGCTTCTATAAAATCTTGTTTCATTGTTGATCCAAGATAACTTTTGGTAAACCTCAATGCTAAGAAAAGTATCTCAACACTTACTTGGTATGCTGCAGAAACAGTAACTATCTTTGCTAGTGGTTGTATTATTGAAGGATACAATTGAATTGCCTTCTTAACATTTAACTTTAACATTAAATCTAGAATATTGAAAACAAAAATTATTTTAAAGAAGAGTCGAATTTTTAAATCGACTTTGAATCTGACTCGGATGCCTTCCAAAATGCTCGACTCCCCGACTCCTCCCCTCTGCTAATGAAAAAGTAGTCCTTCCCAAAGATATTTTATCCTCTTCTCTTTTATGACACGTTATGAAAGTCAAGTTCGGAAAATATCGATTTTTATTTATTTTTTGCTCTTTTGCCTAATTTAAATAAATTCTTAAAGATTTAAAAAAAAAATTTTAATATTAAAAATTATTTCAATAAATTTATTTCGATTTTTATTTAAAGCAGTTTGACCCAATTTCAAGATGGCAGTCGAGGAAACTTGGGTCCCAAGTTCAGAAAAATGATTGAGACCCTTTTTTTTTCACAAAAAGAAACTATTGTAAAAGAAATAGAATACTCTGATAAAGTTTTGAATATACTAGAATATACTGAATATACTTAGAATAATAATAAGATTACTATTCTAAGATAGACTGCGCATCGGAGGTGCAAGTTTGGGACAAATATCATATTTTAGCTGTAAATAAATGTAAATTTAATTTTTCAAAATATTCAATAAATAAATTTTCGTGTACAATAATTCCTCCCCAAAAAATGATTAAAAATAAAATATTTATTTATATAAACTTTTTGTTGTATTATATTATATTTCATATAAAAATGATTAGATTTATACGTAGAATAACATTTCTTGTTTTATATTTATCTTTAGTAAGCACATATGTAGGACTTGAGATGTAGTTGAGGTATTTTTTTTTCGGAATTTTCAGAATCGCTTCGTAACATGTTTACGTTTTCTAAATAAATACTCGTAGGGAAAGAGCGATACAGCTCCAGTTGTAGTGCATCAAGGACGGGAGATGTTCGCTCCAAATTTCTGTTTCTTTAGAATAGAGGGTCGCGCTCTATTTTATTACCACTCTATTACCATGGTTGTGAACAAACCAGGAGGAATTCTTTCACATTAAATAAAAAACGAAATAAATATGCAATGAAATTCAAAATATTGCAAAACAAAAAATGATAAAAATTT
Organism: Caerostris extrusa; assembly: GCA_021605095.1. Taxonomy (NCBI): domain Eukaryota; kingdom Metazoa; phylum Arthropoda; class Arachnida; order Araneae; family Araneidae; genus Caerostris; species Caerostris extrusa. Next base: position 24,802 of record BPLR01018767.1, read on the forward strand.
TATTATATTTTTGCTGAGGATTATGACTGTGCAGCCCTGAATTTCGAATCAGAATGAAAGGAGTTACACGGATTTTTTTTTAAATTATAAATGTCACAAAAATGTATTGTTAATTTAAAAAAGGAGTTAATGAATATAATCCTCACTCTGGTATATTTATCTCATATGAGACTTAAGTGTCCACTGAGAAATTAAATTTTTTAAAGAGTGATTATGAAAAGAAAAATAATTAATAAGCAAAAAAATATTTCAAATAAGCAAAATAATAATAATAATAAAGCGAAAACAGTAATTAGATACAAATGACTTAGATATACCACTCTGTAATTTCGAAAATACTAATAAAATACGTATAAAACAAGTTCGGAAGTCTAAAGCCAAGTGGATTTTGCATGTGTTTTTACTTTATTATTTTAGGAGTTTTTTTTACTTCCGTTTATTAACATTTTTAAAGAATTCAAAAAGTTGTGAATCCAGCTTCGGGAAAGAGAGGGGGCGAAGAGCCCTACGGTGCGGAAGCTATTAGGTGACTCACAATAACAGCGAATGGAATCAAATACAAATCATTAAAAAGTGTTCTGGTTAGTATCTTGCAGAGCTTGGGAAATGTAGAATCATAGGGAGTTCATAAACAGAAAGTCACAGATTCATTATAGAGAAACAAGAAGATTGTTATGAGAAAATGTGGAATTCAAGATTAATAGAGGTTAGTGGGGTTTATTGTAGGTCAAGAAATCAAGAAAATCTGAAGTACGCTGTAGCTGCAGCGATAAAATTGCAATGCAATGACGAATTCCTTAAAACGGACACATAGGATCTGCCCGCTAGAGAACTTTCTCTTTAGACTTTTTACTTTTTTTAGAGATGTAGTAAACTTTCACCTCTTCTTTTCTCTATTTTTACTGCTGATATCCCAACTAATCCTAAACTCTTAACTGCTATCTACGCTGATGTTATTGCAATTCTTTGCAAAAATAAAAACACTAATTTCTTAACTATCACCCTTACTAATCACCTTAAATTTCTCAATAATTGATTCAATAAAGGAAAAATTTCTTTAAATGTAGATAAGACTGAAGATGTTCTCTTCTCTATTGAAAATTAAAAATCTGTAATTATGATCAACAACATTATCCCTTGGAATAGTCAAACTAAATATTTAGGAGTTATTCTGGATTAGCATTTTACTTGAAAACAACATTTTCTGTAGACCAAAACTAAATTTCGTATCGCCTTAAGAAAACTCTACCCACTTATAAATAGAAATTCTAAAATGACCAGGGATAACTAAATTCTTCTTTATAACTGCTATGCTTCGTCCAATTCTCACGTGCGCTCCTCCGGTCTGGTCCTATGTCTAACTTGAAAACGCTTGAAACTTTATAAAATATCACTATCCGCCAAATGATCTCTGCTAAATGGTTCATGTGCATTTCTGATATCTATAAAGCTACACTCATGCCCATAAATTAAGGATAATGAAGTTCAGGCAAAGAAAGAGACAGAAGCAAAACAAATTTGACTTATTTGTAAAGTCTATTTATTAAACAAAAAAGGTAAAGAGCAAAAAAGATGCTATATGTTTGACATAATTAATAAAAATTGCGATTTTTACTCCCTGGAGCAAATTTCAAAAAAAGAACCTATTTACAAAAAACAGTATAACATGGTTAGTATGATGGTTAATATGGAGTATGTCTCCCGGACGATGGAATACAGGCCTTACAACGCCTAGGTATGCAGAGTATCAAATTATCAATCTGATCTTGGGAATATTACATCACTCATCGAGCAATGCCCTCCGAAGTTCCGGTTGACAGGTGGGGGGGTTGACGGGCTGCAATTCGTCGACCAAGCATATCCACACATGCTCTATTGATTCAAGTCCGGTGAGTATGCTGGCCAATCCATACGGGTGATATCCTCCAATTGAAGGCATTCGTCTACAATGTTTGCACGGTGAGGACGGGTGGTGTCATCCATCAACAGAAATTCAGCACCCATGGCGCCCCGAAACAAACGTACATGTTGTTCCAGAATGACATCCCGATAGATGTGGCCTGTCATCGTTACACTCTGAACATGCAGGTCAGTTCTGGAACCAAGAATAATTCCTCCCCCAAACGAGCCATCCTGCACCACCGTAACGGTGTCGTTCAATGGTGTTCTCTTGGTGGTAACGGTACCTGGCGCTCTCCATATGAAAGTCCGGAGAGAATCAGACTGCAAACTAAACCTGGACTAGTCGGAAAACATCACACAAGACCACTATTGCGGTGGCCACAATGTATGCTCTCTACTCCAGGTTAATCGCAGGCGACAGTGAGTTGCGGTAAGTGGAAGACATCTGACAGGCCTACGAGCATATAGACCAATGTGCCCTAAGCGTCTGTACACGGTCTGCCTTGAAACTGTCGTACCGGTAGCTGAAGAGAGCTGACGAGACAGGTCTGATGCTGTGCTCCGTTTGTTTCTTTTGGCAGTAACTGCTAAATACCGGTCCTCATTCGGCGTTGTAACTCGAGGGCGATCTGTGCTGTAACATCTACTCCCATTACCATCATCTTGGAATAGTTGCCAAAGTCTGGAGATGACACTCTGGGTGATTCCAAGTTCCTCGGATACTTCCAACAGCGTAAGTCCACATTCCAGTCGTCCGATAATTCTACCAAGTAAAAAATCATCCAAATGCTTCCTTTGTGTCATAACTATGCGGTTATTGCACTGAAAGGCATTTAAAGCGCTTGTGAACAATTTTACTTGTTTGCCACCATTCCTTATATAACCCTCTCTTACACTCTCGTCGTTGTGATGTACTATCCGCGCCATCTGGTGGTTTCCTGTAATTTGCATATTCTTCTTCAAGATGTGAGGGATAATTCTACAGGTGAAATTTTTATTTTAGAGTTCAATTTCTGTGTGATTCTGAATTATCCTTAATTTAAGGACATGAGTGTATTAACATTCCTTTTTTGAAAGATTTTCTTAAACACATCTTTATTAAATTTTTTGACACGCTTATTAATCATGAAAATACTGCAATCCAAGAGATGGACTCTTACATTCCCAATTATGATTTAAAACGTCCGTGAAAAATTTCATTTTAATTTTTAAATATATTTTTTTCCTTTAATTTGCTTATGATTGTAAGTTAATTTTTATAATATTTGTAAATATATTCTGGGAAATTTTCATTGTTTCACCTGTATTTATCCAGTCATATCGGAGATGGAGCTCCCGGTTCTAAATAGCTCCAAAAGAATACGTCAACCAAGAGGAATAGATTAAAACAAATATAAGGATAAATAAACATATTCCAGTAATATGTATGAACAAAAAATTCTTTCCGAATAGAACTGGCAATCTGATAAATTGCAATGCAGCTGGTTTGTATCAAAAAAATCTATTCACTGGACTATTGATACGTAAAGAGCATCGAATAGTACTGAACGATGTATATTTTCATGTTCATGTTATAGGAAACACCAAAACATGAGATTAGTATGATGCATTTAAGAAGGAGAAAGTCAAAAGGACTTATGAGGAAGATTGGTAAAAAGAAGAACGTTAACAAAGACAAGGGTACATTTGGTAAATGGTTTGTGAATGTATCGCTCACTGTTGTGACGTCTTTATACCCAGTAATTAGCAAACTTCTGTTGATGGATGGATAGCATAGAAATTTAAAGAGTGATTTAACATTTCTTAAGGGAATTGTGGCTAAAAGTACAAAATATGATAAGGACTTGCAGGAACTACAAAACCTCGGTTTAATAATTTCGAAATTAGGAAATTATAAATTAAAATGCAGAGATTTATTACCCTTAAGGAAGTATTGTTACTAATTAGAATATACAGAAGTCATTTGTGTGATGTCTAAAAAACTGTGCTATTGCAAATGGAATTAATTCTAAGGAGTTGATTAACGATGATGTTGTAACGCATTTTGATGCTAATATTGGAATTCCAATATATCTAGTATTCCAATAATCTAGTGGCTTATAAATAGAATTCTTTCCTTTTGTTAAAACTATAGTATATTAATATTCAAGTCTATATATGTATTTGTACTGATGTCAAGAAAATCCATTTCCAGGTTGTTTGTGTTAGTCTTTATTTTTTTATTTATTTTGAATTAACCCTATTACATAAATGGTATGAAAATTTTGATGGCTTTTTTTTTACAATGCTATTTTCACACCGAAAAACATGTGAGTTAGAAATTAGACAAATATATTTTTGGAAGTAATTAAACTTGAGTAAGAATTATTGATGAGTACTTTGTTCCTTGTGGAATTCAACGGTTTACAGAGAGATATTTATATAAACATATACTTCTTTATATATATATATATATATATATATAAACACAACATATTAATACAAAAATAAAAGAAAAACTGACAATGAATGTGCTAGAAACACGATCATTTCGTATAAAAAAAAGCAGCAACAGTATTCGCTGCATGTAAATTATCATGTGCTCCTCAATAACACAACCAAAGTTTTATATACACATATATGCATATATATATACAACTTTGTCCAAAAGTGCTCTTTTCAAAATTCATTCCCTTCGAAACTATTCTAGAAAAAATAAGATTTTACAAAGGTCTGTAGAAACAATAGATACAAGTACTTTTCTACGGACGATTTCAAAACTCATTTTGATGTATTTACGATTTACTTTTACGAAATTCAATAGAAATGCATTTGAAAAAAAAAATTTTTTTCCTTCTTTTTCTTCTTCTCTACTTTACAGAACGAACTACGTTCTAATATTTCGAACAACAAAATAATTTAGTTTTTGGAACACTTCTTTATCGTGGTTTGTTGAATATGATAAAATCTTAGAAATTAAACTTTTGTTTGAAAAATTTCATTTGGAGAACTTAGTAAACCATCTGACTTGTCCGACTGCCAATTTTCCACACAATCAGGGGTCAAATTATACTGATAAATTACGAAAAAAAAATTTCCTTTGGCGATATGTATTCAAATATATGTACCGATAAATTTTTTGATGTGATTAATTTGCTTCTCAATTAAGCCACATATTATCAGACAATTGTTTTTAATAATTCTACAGGTGAAATTTTTATTAAAACTATCAAGTTTTATTAACATAAAACTAATTGCTTTAAACTATTTTTCAAAATTTTAAAACACTTGAAAATATATAATTGCGTATTTTTTATATGTAGAGTTATTCAAGAAACTGAATTTCTTCTAATTTTTTATAAAAATTAATATTTTATTTCTTATATGCAATCGTCTTTGTCATTTTATTTAATATTTTTTTATTTCAAAATAATCTTTTTTTGTTCAAATCCGATTAAATGAATTTTTCAAAATCAGTTTTACTTAGGCAGACTCTTCTTCTTTTTCTTAACAATGTCTTTTAAATGTTTACAAAAACAAATTTTTCAATTTTTTACAACTAAGATTTAAATTGATAAGGGTTTTTTTTTTTAAATTAAATAAACCATTATTTATTAAATTTTTATCTTTTTTTTGTAAGATACCTTTTTTCTCATTTTTTCTGTTTCTTTTCTGTTTTTTAATAAATAATATAATTTTAAATTCGATTTTTTTTTTTAAATTTAAAAATATTTATCATTTTTTTCCATTGGTGAATTTTAAAAAACTTATTCCAACAGCGTATTTTTCTTTCCAGATTTATTTATTAATTGATTATTAATTTCTTTCAGTTCTTAAAAAATTAATTTTTTAAACGCGGTAGGTAATAATTTAAACTTCAATGAATTTATCATTCTTTTCATTTTTTCTATTGGTAAAAAAAAAAGAAGTTACAATATTTCTTACTCATTAAAATTTTCCAACCAAAAAGTTGTTGTTTTTTCCCCAGGAAGTTGTATGAGAATGGCATTTTCAATAAATTCGATAACATTCCATAATGATATTTTTAATTAAGGATAAAATATATAAGAAATATGTATTCCTACAATTTAAATTTGTTATTTCATCTTTAATTTTTTATATTCAAAAAATTTAATATATTAACATTTATTTATTTTATATATTATAGATTATACATATTTTATTTATTTTAATAATATATACTATATTTAATTATATAATTATAACATTAATTAACATTTTTAATTATATATATTTTATTATAATATTTATTATATATATTTTATTAATTATAATATATTAGCATTTATTTAATTTATTAACATTTAAAAAGTCATTATTCACTCTATCTAACAGTCTTTATTAAAATATCTAAATTATATTATTTTTTTTCTTTTATTTTTAATGTTATAATTGAACATTCGTAGTTGGAGAAAGGAAATACAGGGTGATTAGAATTAGAGTCCCACTTTCAAAATACTGTAAAGAAAGGACCACTCGGCACAATGAGTTCAAATTTGAACTGAAGAAGGGATTGATACTTGAAGAAGGGGGAAACGGTATGGCATCAAAAAAAGTTCCACCGATTTTCCCATCCAATTGGGTGACCTGCCATGGTGGATGGTCTTTCCACTCACAGTCTCACAACTGTTGAATGACTTTGAAGTCTGTTTGTTTCTGTCAAAAAACCGAAACAAACAAGCACATTGAACATTACAGTTGGTTTAATATGCAACTCATGCCAAATACGTTGTCATTTCAATTCAAAATATCACTGAAAAGTGCAAAGTGTAAAGTTGTATAAGTTATCAGAGTTCCGGAGGAAAAATATCCGCACCTCCTATTAAATTTTTACTATTAAGCTGCATAATTAAGAAACATTTACCAAAATTAAAAACAATAAAAGAATATCACTGGCAGCCAAATTCACTCTCTTTATGCCGCTTACAGCGCCATCTATTCACACACTTTGGAACTTTTTGATGCCGTACCGTTTCCCCCTTCTTCAAGTATCTTCAATTCACATTTGAACTCATTGTGGGGTTTTTTACAGCATTTTGAATTGAGACCTTATTTAAAATCACCCTGTATTTTTCTATGAGCTATTTTCAATTTGTGGTTCCTAACTATATATTTCAACAAATACATACACACATACACACACACACACACACACACACACACATACACATGTATATACCAGAAAAAAATGAATTTAAATATTACTCGAATTTAATTTTTTTAACACACATAAATTGTTGTAAAATATCAAATTTCTGAGACATTAATATATGATTATTAAGAGTTTAAGTGTTACATGGAAATCTTATAAATTTCAGATTAAATCAATTTATGTTAATATATCACGTTGAAAATATTATTTTAATACTTATATAGCAGAATATCATAAAACAAATATAGTTATTCATTGAAAAACGGTTTTTTTTCTTTGGTATCTATGAAAGAGAACTTTTTTCATCTTCTTTTCTAATATTCCAAATTGAAAAGCATATGTATTTTTGTTAAATTTTGCTATAATTTAAAAAATTTTATTACTATCCAAAAACTTTTTTTCAACTTCTTACTAAACTATCTACTCTGTAATTTAGTAATTTTCTATCTTGTTTAAAAAATAAATTTCATAACAGGGAAAATATCAGATTTCTGTATGTACATAGATCATTAACTTGACCATGGCACAATTTGGCAAAAATAAATAAATAAATAAATAATAATAATATTTATAGTTAAATTGCTGTCATTCATTTTATTTTATAATAACTTGCAATTTTCCTCACTAAAGTAAAAATTATTTATTTTATTAACCCTCAAATTTCGTACTTTTGAAACTCTTTTGTTATATACTTTTAAATATTTTATATTTCGTTAAACATCATATCAAATTTTGAATTTCCTTTAACATTTTAAAAACCTTTCATTTTCTTCTTTTTGTTATACTGTCATTTAAATATATTTACCATTCTTATACTATAGATAAAATTATATAGATTAATCATCCATTAATTCATCTTTACATAAAACTTGTATATAGTTCTTATTCAATAAATACTATCCTCAATATAAAGAACACTGACAATATCGTAATATATTACTTTTTTACTAATTTTCTTAATATACAGCAGATCATATAGAAGCTAAATCATGTATAAATATATTCTACAGTGCCAAAAGTAAGACCTATTATTTTTTTTTTTTCAAAAACTCTTTTATTTACTCTTCCACATTTATTTCATCGCCTTCAAAGTAATCCCCTCCGGACACAATGCACTTATGCCAACTTATTTTCCAATCCTCAATGCATGCTAAAAATCATCGGCAGGGATGGCCTTCACGTTGAATCTTCAATCGACTCAAAACGATGTCCCCGGAGTGGTCTTTTGAGTTTAGGGAATAGCCAAAGTCGCACTGTGTAAATACGGTGGTTGTGGAACGATATGGGTTTCATTTTTGGCGAAAAAGTCACGAATCAATGCAGTGTGAGCTGGCGCATTCAGTGTTTTCGGTATTCTATACATTTCCGCAAACAAAATGGAATGCAAGTTCTTTGCTCAATTAATTCAAACATTTCTAAAATCTCCGGAATCAGTTTCAGCGTCTCACAAAGTCAAACACTAATGAATATTTTGACGTCAAATTTCACACATATGTCAAGGACAGTGCCATCAACCTAAAAAGAAAACAAAAATTTGAAATTCCATAAGCCCCGGGAATTTTAAATTGAAAACTGTTCTTACTTTTTGGACACAGTAGTACTATAATCATATATTTATAATTTTCATTTTTTAATTCATTTCTGAAGAAATATCATTTAAAAATATTATAGACAATTCATTAATCGGATGCAATTCTTTAAAAATAAAAAGAATCCTAAATTTGAAATACATTGAATATTATCCGATTTCTTAAAAATGTTCAATTCTGCACTTTGATTTATTTTATCTATCTACATGTTTTTAAAAGATTCCCTGTATCATCAGGTTTTTTATCCTCTTTTTAATATTGAAAACTTATCACTTAATTAATTTTGCTTTAAATATAGTCTTTGAATAAGTTATTTGTTTGATTTTAAAATTTTCTACTGTCATATCTTTAAAATCTTCTAAATTATATATACATACATATTATTTCATTAAAATTCTGTAAAATACATTCAATTTTATATCTTTATTTTCTAATTTATTTTATTGCTTTTGGCAAGAAAATAATTTCGATTTTCACCATTTAAGTACAGGATAAAAATTGAAAGTACTTTTTTTGTCAACCCCATATATCACTTCTCGTATACGAATTCAGATAATTATCTTTCGAACTTTTTGGAATATGATTTAAACATATTTTCACCTTTTCATAATACAGAAGAGATGGCAATTTTCAAAAGGCGTATATTTTTCATGGATTAACCTACACATGATATCTATTTAACATCATGATAAACATGATATCAATGATGCCAATATATATCCAAATATATATATATATATATATATTGGATATAAAATTAAAAGATAAAAATTTTGTATGTGAGTTAAAGGAAGCAACTATTTCTGGTATCTTTCAACAGATTCAAGAAAATCAGTGCAGTGTACAAATCGAATTTATTGAAAATGTCATACACAAAACATTTTGTTTTTTAAAAGTTCAATCCAAATGCATAAAAAAAAAGGAATAGTTTGCCCAAGTAAAAATGCCAACCTAAACTATTTCATTGAAATTGAAAAAAAAAAAACTCGGATTATTTTGTATTTAGAAAACTTATTTAATAAACTTTAAATATAGATTTTAGATATTAATTTTCATGAAATTCAGAAATAATTCAATCTCTTGAATAGTCCTATATATAAAAATACAAAGTTGTACATTTTCAAGTGAATTAAAATGTTGAAAACCAATCCAAAAAGTAATTTATTCATTGTTTTTAAGCGATTACTTTTCTTTTTTAAATGAAAATATTTTTTCTGGTAATATTTGACTTCTTTGATAAGCAAACCAATATCATCAAAAAATGTTTTGCTATTTATATTTGAAAACGTGTTACCACAGGAAAATGTTTTATTTCTTGTTTTATCGATACATAGTTATTTGTCATTCAAGTGGGGTAAGTGTTGCCATCCGAAAAAATTTATTATTTTGTAGTTGATTGTTGATAGTACATTGGAGGTGTCTGTCTATGAAGGTGCCATATCACTGTTTGGAAAAATCAACATGAAAAAATAGAGTCACATTGAATATTTTAGTAGATTTTCTGGATATAAAAAAAATCTTGAAGATTAGATGAACAGAAGAAATTAGGGAGTAACCATGATTGATGACATTGCTTGGGGGAACAACGAATTTATGAATGAGGATATGCATGCTTCGGTGCTTTTTCAGTGAGTCGAAGAACGAGAGAAAGCGTCCATTATTGCTTTTAATTCATTCATTAACTGTAGTAGGAAGTGGCGGGTCATATTGTCAGAGATGGTAGTCGAAAAAGTGTTCTTGTCAGGAGCATTATTATGATCAATGGCAGATGGAGGCTTAAATAGTTGAGCGAGGGAAATTTTAATATTAATAAATTTACTATTGATGATGAGTTAAAGAGAACTTTATTGGGGATTGTTTGTCCCCCATGGACAAACTACTCCTAACACGGAAAAAAAAGGCTTTACACCTTATTCTAGAGGTTTGTGGTCTTTTTCTCAACGATTAATGCAAGTGGAAATGTCTATTTTATTTTGCATCTGGCATTCTTCAGTTCTGTGAGAATCTGCTCATTTCAGGCATCTTGTATTTATTTTGTTATTGTTGGTTGTATAGTGGAAATAGTTAAAGTTGCATTGCTGTATTACGTCTAGTGAAAAATTCCGCCATAACATCTTTTGGACTTTAAATATCTCAGTAGCATTAGTCGTTTTTCTGTTTTCTATTAAAAATATGAGCAGCATTTCTTTGGAACAATTTCTTCTCAGTTGAACTGCATTAGTAACTTAGCATCCCCAGTCTGTCAGGTGATTCTTGATACCATCAATTTTTATATCTGAAGGAAGTCTATTTGTACTACTTTGGCCAGTCATTCGATCTTTGGTTTAATGACGTTATATTCTCATTTGTTCTTTGATTAAAAAAAGAAAAAGAACAATGATAGTGTGGTGATCATCTTTGGACAGGGAAAATATCTTTATGTATTCTTTGGATAACTTGATCGTTATTTGGGAAAGTTCTTCTGCATTTCTTGAAGAGCCAGATTATAGCTGTTTGTAAGTGCCAACGTAATAGTGGGGCTTCTCTGGAGAGTTTTCTATTACTATAAGTTTCATAGTAAGAGTCGTTTATAACTTCAAACTCGTTTTATTGGAATTTTGATGATAGATTTTTGTTTCTTTGAATTTTTCTTCTTCCTTTTTTTCATTCGATATGAGAAACCTCTTTACAGGTGCAAGTGTCTAATGGATCACTAGATATCTTGCTGGAAGTTTTTCAGCATCTTTATTAAGACCTGTTTCGTCACAAACTTTCGGAACATGTGAATTATCATCCCAGAACACCCCGGGTTTTTATATTTTTACATATTTTATATATTTTATATTTTTTACATATTTTGTATATATAATTTTTTATATATTTTATATTTTTTACATATTTTGAACATATTTTTGTCTTTTCTTCCATATCACAGTATTCCTCTTACTTCTTTCTTTCATCTTATCAATAATCTCTTTTTAATATCAGAAAAGAAAAAAAAATCGTTTTTTGTGACGTCACTTCAATTTCTTGTAACCCATATATGCTATTTTCGTATTTATTTAATGCTTTCATATTTTAATTTTAAGTGAGCACGAAAAACTGTGGAATGTTAAAACGGTGGAATGTGAAATATTCTGCAAATATATATAACAGGAAATATACTGCAATTTTTAAAAATTTAATTACTGATGTTATACAAATTTAAGCTATATTACCATTAAAATACTCTACTTCTCATATACATGACTGTCCCAACTTTTATGCAATTGTTGAAAGCATTCTTCGAAATCAATATCTGAAAGTGCTGTAAACTGTTTCCAGCTTCAGAAACCTGTAAAAAATTGGCAGGTGCAAAATTGAGTGTGTACCATAGGTCTTCAAGTGTGGTAACATTATTTTTAGCAATAATATTTCTTATCATTAGTTACCGATGAACAGAGCTATATAGTCATGCCGAAAAACCATTCGTTTGGTACCTATTTTTCCGAACGCTTAATTTTTGACAATGGTAAAAAATTTCTAAGTAAATTTCTTTAAGCACTGTTTGGCCTAGTGTGATAAATTTATAACGAATGACATCTTTGTGATTAAAATATATGGCCTCGACGTCACATTCTCTTTGCGTATATTCAAACTATAGCTTAGCTTCTTTGGAGACGTTCTTGACTTCCAATCCACAGACTGAAGTTTAGCATGAGAAACAAAGAGGCATCATCATTTATCATCATCCGTCGTAATTCTTTTCTGAGAATTTTGATCAAATCTGCCATGTCAATGATGTCATAATGAAACTAAAGCTTTTTGTTTGGATGACGGCATCTTTGGAACCATGTGCAAAAACACGATGCAACACATAAGGATAATGATGATTGCTGTAAACACTTCCATGTGATAAGACGATTCATTGAATGGTGTAAGTTGAAAGGCGACTACTATGACGGCAGTCTTCAAAACTTTTTCTTCTATCTCTATTCAAAATTTTTTGCTATTTCTCTATCTAAACTATTCTTTTTTTTCATTATCTTGTTTTCATAAGTTCCAATCAACATCTAAAGGGGTCTTCAAAAGTTTTTTTTTTTTTTTTAATTTAACATTAAATCGTTGTATGACAGGCAACATTTCAAAAGAAAGACTTGGAGACAGCTTGACAACAATGAATTTTAAACCTGTATCCCGTCTGATCTGTTTTGCATGTCATTCACTTTATGTCTTTATTAGTATCTGGGAACGTTTTTTAGTAAGAAAATTGGTATACTACTACTGTGCCCAAAAGTAAGACCAATTTTTTTTCAAGAACTCTCTATTTATTCTTCTAACTTTATTTCATCGCCTTCAAAGTAATCTCCTTCGGACACAATGCACTTATGCCAACTTGTTTTCAATCCTCGATGCATGTTAAAAAGTCATCGGCAGCGATGGCCTTCAAAGGGTGCGGCGATTCACGCTGAATCTCTTCAATCTACTCAAAACGGTGTCCCCGGAGTGATCTTTTGAGTTTAGGGAATAGCCAAAGTCGCACGGTGTGAATACGGTGGTTGTGGAACGATATGGGTTTCATTTTTGGCGAAAAAGTCACGAAGAATCAATGCAGTGTGAGCTGGCGCATTCAGTGTTTTCGGTACCCATTGATATTTAACGCGTTTGAGGCCCAAAATGGAACTGACCGTTCCTTTTGAAATTTCAACATCATCAGCAAGGTCTCTAATTGTAAATCGACGGTTTGCAAGCACCAAATCTTTAATTTTTTGGACGTGAGCTTCGTCGGTTGAGGTTGGTGGTCGACCAGAGGGCTCTTCGTCTTCAACGCGTTCTCTGCCTTCTTTGAACTGTTTATACCACTTCTAAACATTTCTTTCCGATATAGGAATGCTCACCGAATGCCTTCTGCAACATTTCTATACATTTCTGCAAACAAAATTGAATGCAAGTTCTTTCCTCAATTAATTCAGACATTTCAAAAATCGTCGGCATCAGTTTTAGCGTCTCACAAAAATGAATATCGATCTTAAAGCCAGAAGAAATCTTAGTTATGAACATCACTTTACTGCATAAGCACATTCAGATGCATTCTAGCACCAGGGCTCCTAATTGTTCGAAACGAAATTCATCGTGCTGGATTATATGTTCAAGCATATGGACATCTCATTTTTGGATTAAAGTAAATGAAGTTCATGGTAGAGCTACGCTTTAGTGTATAACCTGATAAAAGGAGGCTTATAGCATTTGTGCACAAAAATCCGATGATATAGGCTGGTAACTCTGTCAGTGGACATGATTAGGATTTGTTCACTGATGACTCAACAATATAAGAATGAGATTCTCAGATTTATTGTGGTCCTTTACTCTTCCACAATGGGGGATGATTTTTGCCTTATAAATTTTAACACCGGGCCATATCAGGCTCGCCTGTTTTTTGGTGATATTTTATCATTAAAGGAATCCTTCGAATGGATTTTCCAACATACTAATATTCCTCAGACACGAATCCAATCGAACATGTTTGAAATATTCTAAGTGCAAGGGTTGGTTACTACTTCTAGAGCTATTCAGTAAGAGGAAAGTTATCTTTAATAGAAAATAATATTTGATTTTCCCTTAATAACCTACTTCATTGATTCCATGATTCATAGGTGTGCAACATAGCTTTTGATTTGATCGGTCCCAAATATTAAGATTGATTTTCATCCAAAAAATTACATGTTTTTGATCATTTTTATGATATGCATTAATTGTGCATTTCTTGTTTCTGACTATTATATATAGCAGAGTGAAATTTAATTATTCCTTGTTACAGACCTTGTTCCTTTTTTCTCATATGTTAGAATACTATGAATCATTTTCATTCCAAAAAATTCATCTGTAATTTTTATTTAAAATTATAATATAATTTAATTGTTTTGAGCCGTACATTTTTAGTGTCCTAAATTGTGACTGGAAGCACAGTTAGCACATTTCATGGCCATATTTGATTTATTGAGGGGTATTCAAAATAACGCCAACAAAAATGAAAAAGCGAAACATGTGTAAAGAAACAAACAAAAAATCACATAGGAACTTAGTGACACGAACCATGTCATAGGTGCTACATGTTTTTCATAGCTTATGCTTAAGCAAGTAATGAACAAATATGATTTCCACCTGAAAAATTCTTTTCCTTTCCCTTTTTTTTGAATTGTTTTCAGATGCTGCTTTTGATCCTGCTGCTGTTTGCAATGTGCGCCTGCTTTGCACTGCTGATATTAGCATATTTCTTCTTTTTCTACCTCATTAGAGTTTCCATTTGATGTTGCAATTTTAATGGCCACCAATATATAATGAACTGCTGATTAAACCAAAGTGGAGGACATCCATTGAATTGAATTCCTAGTCAGCAAATCACATAAATTAAAGCATTTCAATGTACTTATATATATTATTATTTTTTCAAATTTCTGATCAAGCCAATAAAGGATCCATTTACAAACGGAATTTCTTCAAATTATTAAACATTTCTTTGTGCTAAACTAATCTAAAAAAAATTGTCAAGCTTGATTTTTTTTCATTTATAAAGAATTATGATTGCCTGTACTACTGACCACAACACTAAAATATATGATTCCGCCAAAAAAAAAAAAAAAAAAAAAGCTGAGAGAAAATCAATTTTTAATTTTATTTAGAAATTTTATTTAAATTTATTAAAGTTTTAAATTATGTTGAACATTTTTATGCTTAACAAATGCATTCATTAGTTTCGCTCAGCGTTTTATTATATTATAGTTTGACTACTAACTGAACTGTGGCAAAGTAAACATCCTTTTAAAAGCGGAAACGGACGAATTGATTACTTGTTAGGGTGCTAGTCAGATAGACACAAAAAAATTGCTTTGAAAGAAAAAATTATAATAGTTAGTGTGGAAATGTTTTTCATCTAGTTAATCTTTTAATATTGTATAATTTAAAATTTAAATTATTTCATTGCAATTAAAATCCTTCCTGAATGGCATTTATCCCCTATGCAGCCTCTCTTTTTAATCCGTCCAACTTGGTCGCTTGCCAATTTTCCACACACTCGGGGATCAGACTATAGCCACTTTTAGTCAGCAAAATTACGATTTAAAAATCCTACATGTACAATACACTTATAGATATGGTTACTTTTCGTTTTCGAAAAATATTTTTAGGTGTGCATATTTCCAAAACTTAAATAATAGCATATTTTTTGTTATTAATCTCTTTTGAAAAATAAAATACGTGGTTAACTTAACTCAATTTTTCCTACTTTCACTAAAGACTCCGTGAGAAAGACGAAGAAGTGGAATTTTTTTTATCCCTTAAGACACTGTTCAAAGCGCTTATCACGAAGGAATCGTAAAAGCACATAAGTGAAACCAATTGCGCAAATACACAGAGCGTTGACTTTTCTGAGGGATGTATTTGCACACCAGTATTCATTCTCCTTTTATCTAACATTAAATGAATCGCTTGAGAAGTTTCACTGCCCTTCTTCTCAAATTATTTCTCTTAGAATGGGCTAAATAAACAGGGTGAACCAAAAGTTACTTGACTTTTAAAAAAATTTCTTAGAAATGTTCCATGTACTGTGCGAAGATGCGGTTTGCACCAAAACCCATATAATAAATTCGGTGTTTTTTTTGGACAAAAAGAAACAGTCCAACTTTTGCCAATAAGCGGTACTTCCAGCTATGGTCAGCATCAATGAGGCACCATATTAACTTCAAGGTTTATGCAAAATGTATCTACACATATTGCAGCCCCTGCGAGATTTTTTAAGAAATCATTAAAAATGAACGTTGTTTTAAACGAGGATGCAAAATCTATATAATAAATTTGAGGGGTTTTTTTACCATTAAATGGGGCTCTGTGTAAGTTCAACTGAACTGTCAACTTCATCGTGGCACTATATTTATGAGTCTCTTTGAAGCTGCTGAGTTTATGCAAGAAGTACCTACGTATATTACAGCCTCTGTGAACCGAGAAATTGATTGGTCACTGATGCTCCAATGGCTGGCCTTTTAGATCTCCGGGTTTGACATCCTTAAAGTTTTACTTGTGGTTCTATTTAATGTTCGAGGTACACATCAGCAACATATCATTCTTTGCACTATTAAAAGGTGCTATTCGCTTGTATACACTCATATATACTTGTATCTGTGAATAATGCGATTACACGATTTCAGAATGAGATTTCTTGCTGAACTTGAACAATTGGTATTGCAAAATGATGCGAAATGAAGCATATGAATATGCGATCTATCTTTCATTAAATAACGTCTAAATAGAATTTTTTTTTTTTTTCTTTAACTGAGATCTAAATAAAATTGTGATTCCATGTGCTGGTGAACACATTGAATAATTGGCGAAATGTGCATTGCAGCATGTGTTTTATTTATAAAAGCTATCTTACGTTAAAGAGATTTAAAAATAGATTTTTTTTCACGCAAATGTTATATTTCTTTCTTTTCGTCAAAAGTCACCCTAAGTGTAGGATGACATTGCTGCACCGCTTGTCTGCATAATTTTAAAATATTTTAAAAGAAAGGCGTTTTTTGTTAAAAGTACTTTTGGCTCCCACAGTATAATTCTTCTCCTGTTCTTATCACGGGATCTGAAGGTAAATCCCTGCTTTCCATTTTTCACCAAAATAGTCCATGGCACCTAATAAGGCTTTTTAAAACTGCCTAATTTAGGGATTCCCAAACACTTTACTGTTGTACCTTCGTCTTACTTCTGAGGATTCACTAATCTTTATCCGAATGGCGACTGGAAGTATTGAAACGTCACTAAGTGAAAAACTTAGCTACTGAATCCACATTTTGGATGCGAAAACTATTTTCCCGCTGCGTCCGACGTCAATTGGCAAATCAGTGAAGCATTCGAGCCGTGACTCAACTAAAAGCGACCGATAAAGACCCTTCCTTAACTAGTGAAGCCAAAGTACTTTCTCCTGAATCGCTCGAGCAGAGGCAGACACTAATGCGGAAAGGGTTTTGTGACTTCACAATTGTTTTTGACGGAATAAATCCAACGATCCATGTTAACCGGTTCCGACACCAGAACACCAACGATAGACCAAAAATATGACAGTTCTTTTTTTCTCTTCAGAATTCAAAAAGCATCCGAGTTCAATCATGCATGCAGGAATCATAGATCGATTCAAAATGATGGTTCAAATTGAAAACTTTGTGACATCTCGAATCCCAGATGCCCTTAGGAAAATCTGATATCACGATTTTATTAAGCAAGTGCAAGTATTCCCGACTTATGAACCCTTGAACATACGGAAACCAAAAAATAATTCAAATCAATAGGTAAAGAAGTAATTAAAGTCATTGCCGGAAAAATGTGATTTAGAAATCCGTATTAGCAATGCAAATAATGAGCGGTCTGCAAAATGTAAGAGTTCAAAATAAATTTTTAAAGTGTTCATTGTTTGACTGGCCCATTGATAATGTAGGCAGCTAACATTCAGGTGAGCTCTGGTCAGAATTCGGGGGTGGTGTCCGTCAAAGTAGCTGCTTTCTGAAACGACGAAACTCTCTGACGATTTTGACAACTTGTTTAACCAACCGATTGCCGGAGGAAGTATTTGTTACATACAATCCTCAAATGCTGGGTAACCCCTAAAAATCCCCTCGAAGATAATGCCCTCATCACTTATCAGTGGAAGACAAACAAGAAAAAAACAACCAAAGATAAATATTTATTGAAATATATTATCTAAACACATCGGAATGATTTCAGAAAATACAACAAATTTGTATCTTACAAAAAAAAAATTTACAAAATAAAAAAATAAATGAATTCGAAGCCTAAATTCAGGGAGAAGTGAGATATTATCACGAAATCTAATGAAAATTTTGTTTTTAATTTTATATTTATGCATCTAATACAGTGGTTCTTAAGTCGTTTGAAATCGCGCCGCATTTAAAAGTTCACAAATAATTACAAGCGCACTACATACATATTTCTGAGAAATGTTACAATAGTTAAGTCATATTACTTACAGAAAAATAATGCAATGAAAAAAATAATAAAATGAATCTCCCCCAAAGTTTATTTATTCTTTTTATTCGGAACATATGCCTGGTGTGCCCTAGCGATTTCTTCATTATTTGAGCATCTATTTGAAAAGCAAACTTCATTTCCTCATCAATACATTGAAGATTTCTCTCTTAATTGTGGTGAGGGTAGAAAATTTTAATTCACATAAATAAGACGTTGAAAATTGCAGTAAAATGTTCAAAGCTTTTTATAGATATTAGCAAGCATTCTTATTTTCTAGAAATTCAAAAGGGTTTAAGAGACAATTCCTTATGTTTTAATTCTCAATTCACGATCAGTGGATATAACTACTAGTTCTAGTTTTAGTTAATGTTAGATGACCAACTTTACAGAGTATTACTTACAGATGATGGAGTCTCATAGACTGCTATGAAAATGTTTTACATTGAAAAACACATAGATACTAACGCTTTTAGAAGCCAACCATGGAAGTTACCTCTCCTAGTTTCTCCGAAACCTTCTTTGGCGCATAATAGCGGTTAGGCGTTTTCTATGAGAATAAAAGTAACCAGAAAGGTTAGTTGATTATAATGAAAGCTGTCTTTGAACGGGAAAAACTGACAAGAAAAAAGAGTAGCTATGTTAATTTTTTTTATATCTGGGCCCATATTTCTCTGAATACCACTCTTTGAGAACCACTGTTCTAGAGCGTCTTCCATACAGATCTATGACCGATTGCGTGATGTAACCTACAATAAAGCCATGGCTTTTATTCACGAATCATTTTCTTCGTATTTATTGCAAGTGAAAATACACGGATAGAGTGTTTATTTGGTTATGCCTATTCATCACTAAATGAATATTCTTGAAAACCACAGAGCGCACCTGGAAATTTTCAAGGGCGCACCCTTTGAGAACCACTGATCTAACGTATGAAAATATTACTATTTGTTGATGCCACTGTTACAATTTTTTTTCGCCCAACTGGAAACAATATTTCTTACAACTGGGCGTTATTTTTTTTACTAATACATTTAAAATTCTTTAGTACAGTGCACGTATCAAAAATGTCTACAATTAATAGGTTTTCCATAATTGCCTTAAGCACAAACAGGTGAACTGTTGATACTTGTTCTAATTAAAAGGCCACTGAGATAATCTTATTCAGTGAGAGAAAGAAATAAAGTAATTGCCGAATCAAGAGGAAAACCTCTGAAGATCCTTCCCGTCGCTTCATTGAACATTTCGACTCTTTTTTTTTCCCGAATACCGATTAACTGTGGGAAAGAGACGTCATTACTTAAAGTAGTTTTTCAAGGACAGTTACACTTCACTAGGTGATTCCGTCTCACCACATTGTTAATCCCTAAGTTCAATTAGCTGAGTTAGGAAATTTTGTTTCTCATATAAGGTTGCAATTTGCTAATGAACAACTCAAAACTTAAAAAAAAGGAAGATATGTGAAATCAACAATCTTAAAAATGTCAAAAAAAAAAAAAAAGAGAAAACAAATATTATATACGTCAGACCAACAGGACATTTCAAATCAACAGATATTTTTATACCAATTGATATTTTATAAACGCAGATAAAAAGGTTTTTTAAATTATATTTTTATGTTTGATTATACGCTAGTTAATTTAGACTTGGTATTTTAATGTACTGGTTAAAGGACATCCCAACGCCAAGAAGAAATTAGTTGAAAGCAATGAAATTTAGGCAAAGCATATATAACATATAGATTCGGTTATATTGGCTGATATATTTGGTTTTGGATTTGGTTTGGCAAAGCCTGTATAAGATTAGGCTCAGTTAGATAGCATATTTATTTGATTAAAGTTTCAATAAGTTAAAGTATGTTAAAAATGTGAAATGGTGGTACATTAATAACCGCTGTAATCTCCAAACTTTTGGATGCAAGCTTGCAAATTAGCATGCATTGTGCCGTACAGATCTGTACAGCAAATCCTGTTGAATCAGCCAGAAAAACTGTTTCCAAATCTAAGTGTTTTTCTGAAAAGAATTCAAGCATTGTAATAACCCGTCACTATAATGTAAACCAGATTGTTAGCTGTCTGACATACTCGGTTAAATAAAATTTTTACTATAAAAAAACCAATTTTAATCCGGCTGAAGCTTACCAAAACGCAAATAAACTTTGTTTTTTGTCTTTCCTTCTATTCGATCTCCAGACTTAAATGCTCATTTATCTGAAGAAGAAAGAAATGTAGAAGAAACAATGCTTCGATTTCATAGAGCAGAGCTGGGGAGTCGGCAAATAATTTCCGTAAATTAATGTCCATTGAATTGGATGGATTATTAATGGATTAAGAAAAATTTATGAAATAAACTTTTTATTGAACTCGTATATACATAAAAACAATTGTTTCATAACAACATATTTTTTACAAATTTGCAGTCACTTAAAAGATATTCTTGAATTCTAAATTTGCTTACAAAAGTATTTATATCTTACAAAAATAACAGTACCAAAAGAACAGCATTATAGCATAGAAGCCAACATTAGGATGATTATAAAATTGCTTAAGATAAGCAAAAGAAAATGGCACATTTTACATTTTAAGCACAAAGATACTGTATTAGTAATACAATTAATTTAATTTTTTTTTAATAATAGGACAGCTTCTATAAAATCTTCTTTCATTGTGGATCCCAGACTGCTTTTGATAAGCCTCCATTCCAGATCTCTATCGTAGAGTATGACATTTTTGTGTAAGTGAAGCATAAACAAGAAAAACAAACGTGTATCACTGGTTTTAATTTTTTTTATTTGTTTTAGAGATAAAGAATTTATTATTTCGTACGTGAGTATGGGACGATCAAAAACAATGTCGTATGACATATTTTTTGGGAATCGTGTTCTGTCTATAATTTTTTTGATTTTGAAGATATCAAAACAAACAAATCGTCGTTTGAAAGAAGAAGGTCCAAATATCTAAATTTAAAATCAGATCATTCTTTTGTTTAACATTGGTGGGCCTTATGTATCAAATGAACATCCAACCGACGGGTGATGAGAGGAGGACAGTGCCTTATTGGAGGACTTTTAGACGTATTGCTCCGCACTTGCATGTCGTATGGTAGAAATCCTGCCAAATTTCCCCAAGGCAGTATGACTGTCGATACGAGATGATTTACACAGATTGCCCTAATCGCCATCGAATTTCTTCGTTTCGCAAAGCAGTGACTAAGGTGTAAGGCAATCAATGAATAATGGCCTAGAGTGAGCTGGTGATCAGTGCTTTGGATTTTTTAATGTGGAGAGCTTAGTTCAAGCAAGTCGAAACAAAAGTTCCTGTTTTAACACAAGGATGAACACGATAATTTTGTAAGCAGTTCAATCATTCAATTGTGCTCGAGATGGAGGATCCCAGATGACAACCTCGGATGGGATTTCTTTCAGAATTGTGAGGAAATCTGGTAGCAATAATGATAAGCTAAAATAGTCAACTAAATATTAATTGATCAACAGAGATTTCAGGATACATGCATCCTGGCTTTGAAGTGTAAATATAACCATGAATTGAAAATTTCTGTACACATTTCTGTTTCTGTTTATAATTTAAATTCACATTTTTTTAAATATCGATGAAGATAGTGTTCATTGATGTATACCCCGAACAGCCAACCGACGAAAGGATATTGCTTTTCAGAAGGACTTTCAGGTGTAACTGCTGCGCATTTGCTTGTTGTATGGAAGAAATCCCAGAAACTCCAACCGCGCAGTCTGACTATCGAGGCTTTTTACACACATTGTCAAAATCGCCATCGAGCCTCCTCGTTTCAGAAAGCAGCGGATACATTGCCAGGAAATTCAAACCTCGGTCCTTCTCCCCGCTTGCTGCGCACGTTACCACTGAGCCCCGTTACCCCAAATTCAGACCATAGGGTCTTAAAATACAAAAGCCTTCCCTTTTCTTTTTAGACACTGTTCTTCCATAAATTTCATTAGAATTTGAAAGCAAGATTCATGTTTATTGTTGAAAAGGGACTTTCAAAGGGAAAAGAATCTGGAATCGAGCGAAACATGAAAAAAACGTTGATTCTAAAAGCAAGCTATGTGGGAAGAATGTGGCAATATCTATGCAGATATCTTATGCTAAAGGTCGTTGCACGGTCGCTCAACAGTGCACGTAGCAATTAAACTTATCATTAAAGCGAGAAAGAGCAAATCATACTTCTCGCCATGCTTCCATGCCACGGATGGTTGGAGCTTCTGTAGCATAGTGAGCCACTGAACCATTGATCCGCTCACCTGTCTCTTCGCTTTCGCATTTCATTGCCTTTGTCACAGAATTTAGTTACGCATATTACAAGGAACCACAAGACTTTGAATCCTTCGGAAACATGAAAGCCTATCATTTAATCCTGTGACTATAAGAGATTTCTATATTATTATATCCTCTTTTACTTAATCGTAGTAAAATCAACGTAGAAAATGATTATAAAAACTATTTCAGCAAAATTATGATAGAGTAACAGTATTTGTTCAATCACGCAGCTGCAGTCGGTTAAAAAATACTTTGCAAAAACCTGTCCTGAATTCAAAGGAACATTAGTTTTGGTAAACATAATTGTTTAAAACAAATCTCTAAGAAATTATGCAAAAACGTTAATATTTCATATATTTTTAGTTCAATCACCTAGAAACGGAAAAAGTTTGTTTAATTTCAGTTTATTGTAATTTTTTATGATAAATTTATTAAGGTTCATCCGTGCTTTTTTCTTAGTGTTTCGAACATTTTAGCAGACCGTGTAGGGCCAAAAAAAGGATTTTTATTAAAATTATTTGACTCGCATTGTTTCGCTGAAATATTATCCTTTTTAGAAAATATCTATCGTAATTTCCTACCTATAAACCTCGAATTATAAGCAAAAAGTTCAATATTTTAGGGTGCGAATTATAGTTCTCTGCGTACTATGTGTGGATATATATTTTTTTCCCTCGGAAGTTTAAAAAAACTCATTCTTTAAAACCACCCCCTAAAAACGCTTTTTGCAAACAAAAGTTGACAAAACATTTGTGTCAGAGAAAAATAAACAATTTTATAAGCTCAAAGAAAGAAACATAGCATTTGTGGACAATGGCAGAAAGTAGAGCTTCGATAAAATTATGCGATACGCGTCATACAGTGGTGTCTTGATGAAAAAGCTTTGAAAGCAAAATATAAATAGAGTTAAAAACGCTTTACAGAAAATCAAAATAACAATCAATTAACTATGATACTAATCAAAATTTTCATCTTTCTAGCAAATATGGAATATTAAACATTGTTAGGAAAATTTTCATCTCTTTTTGTTTTTATTATAGGTCTTAAGTGCTTATCTTTTTTCCGGTTTCAACTATCTGAAATTTTTAAGTTTTTTTTATATGTATAAATAGTTATGGTATTCAAAACGCTCTTTAAAATTGAAAAACCTTTTGTTATTTTCATATATGTATAAAAATAGAATTTGATTTATGAAAAAGAACAATCGATAATCGCCCTTGAATCTGTAATCGCCCGATATATGCCACTGTGAATTCTACGAAAGCTTTATTTTTCGACCCGAAAATTAGGCTTATGAATTATATGACTCTGCGGATTATACGAAACCTTTCATTTTACGTGCAGAAAATTACGCTTGTAGATTATACACCATTGTAAATTTGACGAGATCTTTTATTTTTCGGGCCAAGTTACGTTTGTGGATTATACGCCACTGTGGATTGACTATACAAGATTTTTTTTTTTTTTTTTTTTCCCCAGGAGGAAAATTACGTCTATGAGCTATTCGGTGCTGCGAAATCTAAGATATCTTTTTTTTTTTTTTTTTTCGTGTCGAAAATTACGCTTATAGATTATACGCAACCATATATCACACAAAATCTTTTATTTTTCAACCCGAAAATTACTCTTGTGGATTATACGCCACTGTTGATCATACGAGATCTTTTATTTTTCGGGTTGAAAATTACATTTCTGAATTATACACTGCTCGGGATTATACGATATCTTGTATTTTTCGGACGGGAAATTAGGCTTTCAAATTAAAGGCTGCTGTGGATTGATTATACAAGTTTTTTTTTTTTTTTTTTTTTTTTTGCCAAAAAATTACGTCTACGAGTTATTCGGTACTGTGGATTCTACAATATCTTTTATTTTTTTCGTGACTAAAATTATGCTTGTAGATTATACGATATACATATTTTTCTGGGCAAAAATTATTCTTGTGGATTATACGAGAGCGTTAATTTTTTCGGTACGAAAATTCGCTTGCGGATTTTATTCTGTGGATTATAGACAGGAAATTACAGTACATGAATAGTGTATTCTATATTAAATTTACACATTTTCATTGATCCAAAAATCCCATTTTCAAAAACCATTATCAATTCTAGCAAAGAGGAAATTAAATTGAATTCATTTAACTATTCTTAATAATCATATTCGTTTCTATTTCAGAATCGACGCGTATAAATTCTGAGAAAAAGGCGAAACCTTTTCGGGCTACTTCATTACAAAATGGAAATCACAGAGCTGTTCGTCATTAGTATAATACTCCTTAAAAAAAAAACCAAAACAGCGTGTAATTTCGAATGTAATACGTTTGAAAACGAGAAGTCCACATTTCGAAACAGGTTGAAAATTCACTCAAGTTCTCCGTACGATGACGTCGTTGGGAAGTTCGCACAGGAACTAGATTCCAAAGAGCGAAGTTTGATGAATGACTTTTCAGTTTGGCATTCGCTGCTGGTCTTCGCACACCTCTTGAAAGAGGTTGACATAGTTAAAGAAAAAAGATTTTCCAGGTCAAATATCAAGACTACAAAAAGAATTCTTTATCATCGTTTAAATAAATTAGCATTAGAAAATTAACCTGCAGTAAATAAGTAGAAAAACAGCTAAATAAAGAGTTCGCATTGCAGTATACAGGAAGGCAATTCATTGCTGTATCACAACATTTCCAGAACTCAGTAAGGACATTAATTTTTTTTTTTTATTCTTCGTGCAAATTACTTATAGAATCGCTTAGAAATCGAAAAGGCATCTTAGGATTACCTTTTAAGAATTTACCTTATGAATGTCAAGAATTATATTCGATTTTTAGCATTTTGAAAACAAAAACAAAATTCGGTGCAAACACTAATAATTTATTTAATATAATTTTTATGTAAATATTTTAAGTTTCGCAATAATTCTTTTTTTATGAGAACAATTTTTGTTAATTAGTTTTTCGTATGTATGTTACCTTTCCTAATTTTTGCATTTATTGAATATTTAAAGAACATTTTTCAGGTAGGATCGTCTAAATAATTAAGAAAAGAATGAAACTACAAATTTTCTGAAAGTTATATTTGTTTGTTTGTTACTTTTCTATTTCAATACAAATACCAAATTCAAGATCAGATTTTTTTTTTTTTGTCATTTGTTTTACATTTGTGAATACTGATTGAAATAATATTAAGTTGTGACTTGGATAGCTTAAGAAATGAAATACATTAAAGATAAGCATAAGAAATGTGCAAAAATTCGGCTTCAGATTGTTGAAGCCATATCCCTAGACTGAAGCGAGTACAAAGACAAATCTCAGCGGTGTCTCAACGTACGCTTAGGCTCCAATCGAAGCTGCGATTGCAATTTAAATGCAGGGTGGTGAACAAACTCTTCTGAATCACCGCTTGCGGTTTTTATACGTTTCAACAAAATCAAGAGCTTTGGTGGAGTTTCAGTCAACTGCAGCAAAATAAATCTCGTTTAACTAGTATTATAGAACAGGAAATTCCAAAAACGTGAACTTTTTACGACTGTATATATTCATCACACGGAACCCTCAGATAAGGTCGAAAGATCGACATCAAATTTTTGTCACGCATGGAGATGTGTTGGAGATTACAAATAATTTATAAGTAATTATAATGAAGAATAAGACATATCATTAAGTTCTGCAAAATCGAACAAATTCAGAGGAATGGTTTTTGCTTCTATCACTCTTAAATCATTGAGTTTTGGGCTGTTTCGAATCCGCTAGGGGCGTCCGTTGCAGCCACTGCTTTCAGAAACAAGAAGATTCGATGGCGATTTGACAATATGCTTAAAAAGTCTCGCATCGATAGTCAGGCTACTTGGTGGGATTTTTCCCGGTTTTTCCTATAAGATACAAATGCGAGGCAGTTGTTGGAAGGCAATATCCTCCTGACTGTGGACTGTTCGTGATATGCGTCAGTGAAACACGAGACCCACCGATGCTAAAAAATGGGAATTTGAAATATTGTTGTTGTTCTAACGCAACTGGCAATACAGAGACAGTTAACGTTTATGCCATAAGCAAGGGCTGCCCAGCTGCTAGGCTACTGGCTACTCTTTCAGCGTTACCCAGGGGCACGCGTAGCTTAAGGATGTGCTATAGAAGCGAGTAACACTACCCTCACAACGCTCTACGATCCTATTAGACCGGGACCTACTGTTTAAAGAGGATTCCGAACCACTACAAACATCCAAGACACCGCAGGAACCCGAAACCTGTGGTACCGAGCACTAGCCACTCGGCAATCAGGCCCCAGAGTTTGAATTATAAGCATCTGATGTGCACAGAATTTTTCAATTCAAGGTTATATTTACACTTCAAAGCGAGGATAGATGTACCCTCGAAACTCTGTTGACCAATTTATAATTGGTTATCTATTTCAACTAATAAATATTGGTTATACCAGGTTTTCACACAATTGGGAAAGAAACCCCATCCTGGGTTGTCATCTGGGGGTGTTGGAACCCTCCACCTCGAGCCCAATTGAAGGACTTGCATTACACATTTCTCGTGTACACATTTCTGGTGTTAACACATGAGCTCCTGTTTCGACTTGCTTGAACTAAGCTCCCCACATTCAGAAGTCCAATGCAGTCATTATCATCCCACCCTAACCCATTATTCCTTGATCACTAGGCCACTAGCGACCTTGTGGCAGCCGCTCACTCATCGAAGTCATACTGTCTTGTGGATTTTTTTTTCCATACGACACGTAAATGCAGAGCAGTTACCCCAAAAATCCTCCCGGAAGGCACTGCTTTTCCCTCAACACCCGTTAGTAGGCTGTTGGTGATATAGACGATTTCGACCCTCACTTTTCTAACTGATAGGGGTCCTAGGTACTGGGGGAGGTGTGAAGAAAAGAAAAAAAGTCATTATTCCAGATATTTTATTATTCTAATGATGAAGTTAATTAAAATGGGAGGTTAGTTTTTATTTTCATAGATCTTTTCTTTCAATAAATAATTAACGTCATGAATTATTAATTTTAAATCAAAATCATGGACATGAAACAAATAATTAACTAAAGAATTACTTACTGAAGTATTATTAATCGAGAGGATTTGGACCACGTATTTTGTTCTTTGATACTATTTTTTAGTCTTGCGCAGTATTTTAAAAAACTTATTAGCTAGATATGAAATAAATATTTTTTAGTAAATAAAAACCGCTAATTTTTATTAAATCGACTAACATTTGAAAAGTTTTTCTTCTGATCAGTAACATGATGTATGTAATGAAATATAGAAATTTTAAATAAACTCGTTAATTACGAATAATGTTTTATCAACAACTTTGCTATGGTTAAAAAAACAAAAAAACATGAACAATAAGTCTTTACTAAAAATATATATATTATTAAATAATAATATACATATTATTTAAAAATATTTTATATTATTTTGTATATTATAAAGTATGTGAGCCTATATAGTTAAAAATGAAAATATTGGTTATCTGTTAAATATTTGGAAGCTTTATAATTTAATACACTTTATTTTTTAAACAATTACCTGTAAGAAAAGAGAAAGGGTCAATTTAATTTAAGATTTATTAAATAGCTAACTTTTGATTAACGCTAACTTTTTATTATGAAAGAAAATTTTCTAAATAAGACACTTGGTTATGAGTAATTAATATCAGTTGAAATTCATTTTAAAGGCATCGTTAACACTACAGTTAAATAATGCAAATAATAAAGCTAGAAATACAAATATACATTTTAAAATTGCGTTCTAGAATATTTTATGAAATCAAATTTTCTTTTTTTAAATCCATTCAAAATTTTTAGGATTGAAATTTTAATTTTTTAAACTAATTTTTACAACTGGAAAATCTCGTTATTTTTGGAAATTCCTTAAAAATAAAACTTAATGTTTCCTTCCAATTTCTACAGTGATGATTGGTGATCGAAGGATAATTTCATCTTAGTTTTCATCCAAGATATCAATGCCTTAAGTTGGTGCCCATTTAAATTTGGAATCTGCAATTTCCAGATAAAATTTCATATTCAATCTATCGTCTGAAATATTATGTACTACTTGGCCAACAAATCTTTTCAGTTATCTTTTTTGTATATTTTATCAGCAACTAATTATCATTCAACTTCAAAACATTATACTTCACAAATAATTTAATTCATATACAAATTAAGGAAATTGAATAAATAATTATCAATCTTATAATTCGAAAACATTCATCAAACAAAATAAAAATTTTGTACAAAATTTAAAACAAAAATTGTGAACAAATTTTGAAACTGTGAACAGATTTATATTCGAAGGCTTACCATGAATGCATATATATATATATACATATACATATATATATACATATATATATATATATATATATATATATATATACACACACAGATATACACTTACTCACAGATATATATACACACACACACACACACACATATATATATATATATGTGTGTGTGTGTGTGTATATATCTGTGAGTAAGCTTCTAGAATTTTTAGCGTTTTTTTTTCAAAGCTACATTACTGTGATCGGCATATATACGAATATGTTAATCTCTCAAAAACGTAGGTACTTTTTCTTTTCCGGGAGCAAGCGATAAATCGGCAAATATTGCTAAATATAGCATGTATTTATTTCTTTAATTTATATTTTTTTAGCATAAGAAAAAAAAAAAAATGTTTTTGAATGAAATGAATTATTCTTTTATGAAACTGTTATATGGCAAAAAACCTTTCAAGCATTTTCCTTGTATTATTAGTATTTTTAAACCAGAGGTTCCTAAACTATTTTTTTGGTTCGCGGCACCCTTTTAAAATTAAAAATTTTTCAACTTGTCTCAAAATAAATATGATAGGAATTATGAAAACAACAATGCATGAATCCTATATTTTATAGTATATATATATATATATATATATATATATATATATATATAATAGACCATCTTTGAAAAAAAATATGTGTAAATAACTGCAAGAAATAAAGAATGAACAAAAATGACTGTAATATTAGAACAGAACATTGTAAACAGAAACATTAGAACATTGTAAAAAAAAGAACATTGTAAAAAAGAAAAAAATGAAGAAGAGAAAATGAATAATATTAAAAACTAAAACTTAAAGGTTAACTTCTAACGAGGGCGAAAAAAAGTTAAAAGGGGCTATCATTTTTTTTTTTTTTTTTTTATGACCACTACTTTAAAATATTTGTATTAAACTGTACGATATTAATTCTAATAGAATTATTAATTATTCACATATTATTATTTAAATAACTCAATAGCTTTATGAATCACAGTCGCGATGCTTAATTTGATCTAGCAGACGTCGCATATTATACGGAAGCTTTTCTTCTTGGCCTGTCCCATTGTTTCCCGACGAGAGTTTTAGGGGAGTTCCCCTTAAAAGGCAACGCACTGAGTGCCTGAGTAGTTGTGCGATGACCCTAACGGCTGACAGAACATAGGCAGCTTCCGTGGGAGCGTTTCCATTTGGCTGATAAGTACCCCGTAGCAACAAAGACTTCATTTGAGGAATTATCAACACCTTCTGCCTCTTTATGGTACTTTCAGCTGTGTGAAAGAAGACATGCACCTTCAATTACCGAAACACTGCTATTTAGAGCTTCGAGTGGAAGTCTTAATTGACTAACAGAGAAGTGACGCATTCGGGAAGCTCGAATTTCAGTCTGTGATTAACAGTTTCAGCTTAGGAAAAGGAACTGCAGGGCTAAAGCTGATAATGCATTCACATAAAATCCTTTTCTAAACGATCTGTTTTACCTAAAATACCGTTAAGGTAACCGACTAAGTACAGAACCGAAATTTTGGAAGAATGTTTTATAGAACTTTTATTTTGGCTGCTGATGTTTAAATAGGTTATAAAACATTGAAAAACATGAAAATTAAAATATATACATGAAAATTTTTTGTTACAATTTGGTAAAAATTGGCAAAAAGTGCTTTTTACTTTATGTTGATTCTCCTAACTAAAAGAATATGTAAAACATATCACATTGATTGCATAATGCATTGAACTAAAAAAAAGGATAATATTCTAAAGTATAGCTGAGTGGCAGCCAATGGAGTCATTTAGAGCAAAATACAAGAAAAAAAAGTAATGTTTTTAAGAAAAAAATATCAATAACTCATCTTTCAATTGCTAAATATTTAAAACTTTTTAGTTTAATGCATACATAATATCATTAAAGACACATAGTTCAAATTTTGGTAGATTCTGAAACTATTATAGCCGTTACGACTGTTAACGTATGGAGATGTAAAAAAAAAAAACATACAGTTTTTCAGTAATTCAATTTACAGTTTTCAATGCATAAATTCAGTATCCTAATAGCTCGTGATGAAACAGCCATATCTTGACATCTAATGAGATGTTCTTGAAAATTAAAGATTTAATTTTTAAAATAAAACTTTTAAAAAATGTCGATTTTTCCTTAAAATCATGATTTGAACGTAGTCGGTTACATTAAGAACATTTTATTTATACTTTTTTTTTTAAACTCCCGTTGGTCCTAATTTTAAAAATTAGTTGTTTTCAATTCTGAATAGAGTTGCACTTTTAATTGAAGCATTTTGAAGTCGCAGTCAGGAGTTGGTTTAAAATCCGACTGCCGACTTTTTATAAAAATAATTTTTATTTTTCAAAATTCTAGGAATTAATATTAAAATTAAACGTTAAGGATGTAATTCAATTGTATCCTGCAATAGTACAACCACTAGCAAAGATAGTTACTGCTTTATCAGCAAACCAAGTAAGTATTATAAGCCAATAAGTGTTACTTTTCACTGCACTGAAACTTATAAAAAAGCTATCTTGGATAATCAAAAAAAAGATCTTATAGAAGCTATTCTATAAAAACAAAAAAAGATTTAGTGTTTTACAAATATAGCATCTTTGTAAATAAAATATACAGTTTTATTTGACTCGTCTTAAGCTAGTCTGTAATGCTTTGGTACTTGTTAATTTAGTAGTGTTATTTTCAAGAAAATATTTTTTTTTTGGAAGCAAATTTGGAGTACAAGAATGTCTGTTACGTATATGAAAATACTACATCTTAAAAATGGTAAAAACTTTTGTTCTTAAAAACTCTTTTATAGATACACGAATTTAATAAAAAGTCATTGAATTTATACACAGTTTTTTTTAAAACCCATTAGTAAAGATCATAGTACATAAAATAACGGTAAAAAGCCAAAAGTAGTTATAAAAAAATTCGACTCTGGAGTCTTCAATCCCCAATTCGACTCATCCACCACCCCCTGCCTTCTACCTATCATCTACTCATCACGGGTGGCCGAAATCAGGCACATGTACTTAGATACATATAAATCCGATCCATTTTCCGACTACTATTTCTGAAGAATAAAAGCTACTTTTGGAAGATTTGCGAGCCACGATGCATTGATGGGATTCCCACTGGAGATTAGTGACTTCAAAACCACCGATCCTTTCGACACATGGCATTCCGTGCATCAGACAGGCATTTCGATCTCCAGTTGGTTAAGCACATGGTGACTCAGTACAGTGGTCAATGACATTCGTGCTCATGTTAAAGAAAAATGACATTGACGTAATGGATTGCTTTATTAAAAGATCTGCTTCTATTAGTGATGAAAACAATGGTTGTTTTTTTTTTAAAGAAAATTTTGGAAATAATTTCATTAATAATTATGTTTCAATTTTCAAGCATGATTATCAAAATTACATGGAAAAACATTAATTTTTAGTGATATTTATTTTTTGAAGGAAATGAGATTTTTTTCTCGTATTAAAATCTTTTTTCTCGTCTAATATCGTGCTCATATTTACAGTTGTTTTTAAAATATATCGTTTTAATTTTTTCTTTCGGCAGTGAAGTCAAAAATTAGCAATAGGCAATCATAAATTATTTTCATTTGCAATATATAATTATTACTACTTATTAATTATTATATTTTGTTTTTCTTCTTTTTCTCAAACTATTTATATTTTTAATAATTTCATTTATTATGAAGCAGTTTTTGAGAATTGATTCATTTATATCAGTACATGATCAATGTACTATTCATGCAAGTCCATATATAAAAAATTATGTGTTCTTTCTTCTCCATGATTCTCTATATGCACTTGTTTTTTAAAAGGTTATTTATTCTATTTTGTTACAATGTATCTATCATTCTCACATTCTTTGCAACCTAAGAATTATAGTTTTAGTACTTACAGATGTTGTGTAGATGGCGCTACTAAACATTTTTGTACCTCCCAATTTCAGTTTTAAATCACGAGAAGCATGAATATTTCCTCGTTTAGTATTGACAGCGTGTTACGTCATCCGACAGTAATAATTTGGCACTTTTTTTTTTTCTTTTCATTTTTCTAATCATTATAAAATAATTCGAGTGTTATATAAATATTCTAAAAGTGTGTATTGCTGTGTTTAATTCCTTAAACGTAAGAACGGGTTTCTGCTATTTTTAAATTTAACTTTTTAAATTATTTAATATTTCATAATTTGCACTAAAGTTCCGCACAAGGCTGAGAGATGATTATCTTATCTTGCAACACATAGGAAGTAACTCAGTTGTAAAATTATTCGGTATTTGAATCGTGTGTTCCTGCATTCTTTACTGGAACAGAGATTCGAATATATCGTGTTAGTTGTTAGTATTTGAAATAAAGGTAGAATTTATATTTTGAATAAAGTCAAACTTTAAAATAAATTTGTTTTGAAGTCATTTAAAACAATCCGGCTTTTGTTGGAAGTGTAATTAATTTTAAAAATACAAAATGATACTGTAATCAGAAATAACTTTTTTTTTTTTTGTATTTACTCTATACATTATGATTAAATTGTAAAATTTCATTATTACAGATGGAAAATATGGTCCCATAGTTGGAGCCATTGCTCTTCCTCATGTGGGCGGCATAGCTGCAGCTGTGATTAACCGGAAAGAAGTTAAAACTTGGTATGAGGTAAAGTCATACATTTTAATTATACTAAAAATTTTAAATTAAATAAATTTATAAATTTGAATTTTTGGTTGTTTTTAAAAAGTCTCTACAGTGTTTAAGAGAATGCCTGAGTTTCATAACATAATAGAAAGACAATTTTTTAATGGAATCAATAAATATGTCATTATAAAACTTTTTTATTCTATAAAGAAAAACATTTATATTAGATTTGCTTAATTTTTTACCCCCAATAATTATTATATGTGATCAAAACTGCAAAAAATACAAAGAAAAAGTGATTTGAAAAGCAAAAACAGGAATTATTCTCTTCTAATTATATGATAAATTTATTCTTTAAA
Organism: Caerostris extrusa; assembly: GCA_021605095.1. Taxonomy (NCBI): domain Eukaryota; kingdom Metazoa; phylum Arthropoda; class Arachnida; order Araneae; family Araneidae; genus Caerostris; species Caerostris extrusa. Next base: position 59,036 of record BPLR01018767.1, read on the forward strand.
ACATAAATTTATTGTTGTAATTATTGAGATTTTATTTTAATAAGTAACAAATTAAACTTATTTTCTCATTTTTAAGGATTATATGTATGTTTCCAAATCTTTTAGAAAAATTAAGAGAATTTTGTGACAAATTGGTTAATTAATGTTAAAAAAATCAGTATCTTAATAATTTTTGTGTTACATAGGTATTAAGATACCAGCATCGCAATAATTTTTTGTGTTTTATTTTATTTTATAATTCTTACATTTTTTGTTACCTTAGAACATTTCCAGTTATTGCATTTAATTAATCAATATTCCTTTTTCCAGTATTAATTACTATTTTTATATATTCTCTTTTTAATGCGTCAAATAACCCTTCTTTCATTGCTATAAATTTAAATTCAATTTTTCTTGTGCTTTAAATAAGTTGGTTACTTTCATGAAATAAAATCATTAATTGTATAAGAAACAGAAATATTTATTGTAATATATTTTTTGTGGAATTGTAAACAAAATGGATTTTTATTTATTACTTTGAAGATCATATTTTGAATAATACACATTACATGTAAAATGATGTATATATATTTAAAATTCATAATATTGATTTCAATAATTATATTGCAAAAAGTTCTGTCCTCTTTTCCTTTAAGATGAAATCTAAATATCTGTTACACATATTGTTTTTATAAATAATATGTATACATAAAACAAAAGATTTACATGCTTGTTTGTTTAGTTTAACTAGTTTAAAAATCTATATCAAGATGTCCATTTTTCTCTCAATAAATGTCACTTTTTTTTTTTCCCCTCTCATTTTTTTTTATATCTTAATGCATAAATTAACATCATGAAAGTATTCTAAAATTTATTAATCAATTAAATAATGCAATTTTTATAGCAAGAATTCTGATTTAACACAATTGATAAAATTGTTTTATTTTTGCCCTTATTCTCATATATTTTTTGAGTTTCATTTTTCATGTTTTTTTACATATTTTTTGATTTTTTTTTTCTTGTATATTTTTCACAACTTCAGATGCTTTCTTAATTTGTTTAATTTCAAATAAACAAATTAATGGAAAAAAATCCTGTTATGTTCAATATGAAAAAATTACAATATTCTATTATTTCTGGTATACATTTTGTTATTTTTCTGTTGGCTGGGTGCAAATTTACCAACATCAGATTTTTCATTTTGGTAAAGATGCAACAAATTAGTAATATTAACTTTTTCGAAAATAAAAACCATTTTCATAAAATGAATAACTCATTTCATTTTAAATTAAGAAATATAAAAAAAAAATAATAATAAAAACCTGTTTTATATAGTGATATTTGGGGATTTATCACTTGCACTTTTCTAACAGAAAAGTATCTACACTTTTCACGATTAGGGGATCCACATATTAGACGATCCCTGTATTTTAGCTTTTAAAAAATGTTCCAAAATTCTTGGTTTATACACTGAAATAATATGGCATATATAAATTCTCAGAAATGAGTAAAATTTATTCTTTTTTGTTTAACTTACAGTTGCATAAATAAATAATTAAATTTGAAAACTAATCTACCCTTGGCATAAAAATCTGTATTTTGTAGAGTGGCAATAACAATCCTGAACATTGTAGCATTTAATGAAATAGACTTTGGATATGTGTTCCTGAAGTTTTGTTGTGAGATAAAATTAATAAATATTTTGGGTAGCATGCAGTTAAGGTTTGTCTTGTAATATAACTAGTAGTGTGCTAAAAGAAGGCTACAACTTAAGCCACTACAGAACAATGTTACTACCACAATATAACACTCTACGAAGGACTATATACATTTATTAGACACTGTTGATGCAATGAAGTAGATATTGCATACAGACAGCAGTTCTCTATTAGTGTTTTATAGCAAGAATTCTGTACCTTCAGTATTATGTGCAATCTGCATGTCACTGAGTCATCACATCAGTGCCATGCTTTCATCTTATGGTGTTATCATATTTGGCATGGCATGTACAGATTTTTAATTTATATCCATATTAGGTTAAATTCATATATTCAATTTATATCCATATTAGATTCAGTTTATATACCACATTGCTTCCATATTAGCATCACTTGCATTGCATTATTCCTTATTAGGGTAGCAATATCCTGGAAAGAAAATCCTTCTTGTCAGCTGATGATATGTCTGCATTCAAACGATAATTTGACTATATATTGCCCTATGACATCAACTAGGCATAATAATTCCAATAGAACAGTTTTAAGGTTCAGAGGATAATACAATTCTTTAAATACTTTTCAATAACTTTCTGTTTATATGGTTGTAGAACTATTTACAGACACATGCATTTATTTTGATTTTATAATTCATTTGCATATTATGCTCTGCTGTATGACACCTGTAAAATAATTTCAGCTTAACAATTCTATAGTGATAGTAAATATTTAATTTATATATATAAATTTATAATGTTGCATAATGTTTTTATTTTTAACTTTAACCTTTTAAATTGGGACAAAGAAATGTTTTTTTTTTTTTTTTTTTTTTTTTTTGAAATTTTTTAAGAAAAACTATTTATTTAGCTTGACCTGTAACTTTGAGGTTTATGTTTGCTGATGTTGCTTTTTCTCAATTTATCCAAATGTTAAAATACTGATTACTATTTTTAATCACATTTTACATTTTTTTTTTATTCTTGAAATTGGTTAATCAATAATTTTGAATCTGGATTTAAAAATGTTTTCTTTTTCTTACTAGACACTAAAACGTCCTGCATGGAGACCACCAAATTGGGCATTTGCACCAGTTTGGACATCATTGTACACTGGTATGGGCTATGCATCATATCTTGTTTGGAAGGAAGGTGGTGGTTTTCAAGGTCCTGCTAAAATACCATTAATGCTATATGGTGGAAATCTTGCTTTGAACTGGATGTGGACACCTATTTTCTTTGGAGCTCATAAAAAGGATTGGTGAGATTTTTTTCTTTTATTGATTATTTTAGTAAAAAAATGTATTGATTTTTCATTTTCTTATTTAGTACTTTTCCATAAAAGTGAAATGCTTTCTGTATGACATTTTCTAAAAGTAATTTAAATATTTCATATTATTGTAGTAAATTTCTAAATTGCATAGATATTAATACTGATACTTCAACTGTGTATTTAACTGATAAATTAATGCCTCTTAAATATTTTATTTTTATGATATTCTTATTTTTAAAATAATAATAATTGCAAGTTAGCAGAATTATGAAAACTTTTTTAACATAAATGTTTTAATAAATGTGTTCAAACACATTTTTCATATAGAAAAGGATTTTAGTTCTTTCCTTGATAAATCATTTAATATTCTCCATTAACATCATTACAGAACTTGGAATTAACTATTATCCAAATCTGTTAATAATAATATTAGTGAATGTTATCAAAATTTAGGTGTGATAGACTTAAATTATTTATAAATATCCCAATTTGGCATGTCTTACTTTTTAAGAGATTTAATTTAACTGAATTTCCCTTAATTTCGGGATTTATTTGTAAAAATTATTTATTTTTTATTATTTTAATTATGAACACATCATTATTGTATTTTGTAACTTTATAAATCAGTATAATATTGTTGTAATTAGTTTCTAGAATTTTTTGAAGATACAATTTCTTTTAAAATTTGAATTTTTGGTTTCCATAAAACATAACTACATTATTTATTATAAAAAGGCTATCACAAAATATTAAATAATGGTATTTTTATATATTAAGTAAAAATGGCATTTTTATATATCTAGCTTAATTAGGAAAGCTAGTATAAAAATTTGAATCTATACCTCTAAGATTTTGAGAGATTTTTAGAAACTTTTATATAGGATTTTTAAACTTCATGTTCAAAATTGGTAAATAGTAAGTTGTATTTGTATTTAGTCTATATGTAAATTAATTTTTAGTTGATTGCAGGTTAATTAGTGTTAATTTGTCATGGAATGATCTAGTAATTAATGTAAAAATGTCTCCCTAAAGTGGCTGCATTGTGTCAACTTTGCATATAACAATTATGTTTGATTTTGTCATTTTATTTTATAATAAAAGCAGATTCTGTAATTCAGACTATAGAAAAATAAAATGCTTTTATTAGAATTTATAAGTTGCTTAAACTTACTTCATTTCTTGTTGATAATAACAATTTGTTAGTTTTATAAAAATATTATCTTTCTTTTACAGGCTCTTGTGGAGATAATGGTTCTTTGGGGAACTGTTGGTGCTTGTACATACTCATTTTATCCTATAAGTAAAATGGCTTCATATATTATGCTTCCTTATTGGGCCTGGACGACTTTGGCTACAGCCTTAACTTATTGTGTATGGAGAGATAACAAAGACAAAAGTGATTAGCATGTTGAGTGAAACAGATCAGTTTAATTTTCAAAATTATGTATGAAACTAGTTTTTCGACCTATATAAAATGTTTATAAATCAAGTCTAATGCCAGTATATCCAGGTTATCAATATAAGCATATGTAAAGATGTTGTTTTATTTCAAATCTACAGGTACTAAATACTGCATTTATAAAGATATTTTAAAGATTTTTGTATTTAATTTTTTATTTAATAAATATTTTTGAAATTTTCTAAATTTTATATGAAGTATTTTATTATTAGTCTTTTAATTTTGTAGAGAAAAGACATTTGATGTTTTTTTTTTATTTCATCCTGCCTAATACAAAATAATTGTCTCAAGATACCTTAAACATATTTCAATGTTGAAAACTTAAAAATAATTGCTGATATATTTTAATACCAAAACACAATAGACTAAATTATGTGAAATGACTGTAAAATTAAATCAGTATGCTAATAGCTGGTATATTAAAGCTAATGTATTTAACAAAATATCAGTAAAGTGTTATATATTGAAAAGAATGTAAATGCAGTTCTAAATTTTCAGTGAGTTAACAACTTCTATATCAAGAGAGGATAATATATTCCAAACATATCAAAATAAAAAAAATACCAGAATATACAACTCATTATTTAAAAATTATAGATAATAGAACCAAGCTTGATAAATGAATGCTGAAAATCTAGCTTCATCAAGGACTTGCATTCATCCCAAGGTATTAAAATTTTAACAAGCATTTCTGGACAAAGTTAAAAAAATGTATGATTTTTAAACTAGTACCATGAAAAATAACTCATCATGAATAATTTGACCATAATATGTTAAATTTCTATTCAGTTATTAAAAAATTTTTTTTTTAAGACGTAAAAGACTGAGTTTTCTCTTTGCTTTGCTTTTTAAATAACAAATATGCATTTTCTTCAATACATATTCTGTGGAATTCACAGTTAGGTCTTCTAATGTGTTTGAATTATAATAAACTCATAAAATTTTTAAAAGATAATTATCACATATCAGGGTGGTAAATTTATTTGTATTTAAGATTCACTTTCTAGCAACTATTTTCTGGTAATTATTATAATTAGCTTATGAAGGGAAGAAAAATTATGTACTCTCCTAAATTAGTTTACATATAGAATTTACTTTTGTATATTTTCTATTATGAATTCTGAAAGTAATGAAATAAGACCTTGCTAATTGTTTACTTGTATAACATTTCAGTACATTATATTTCTAAACATTTATTTCTTAACCATTTTTTGCTTCAATTTTTCATTTTCAATGTTTCTATGCAAGTTACTAATGATGTGCAAATTGATGGAAATGTCTTGATTTAATTTTCCACCTATTTTTAAAAATGCATTACTCAAAAAGTAAAAAATCTTGAAACTTTTTTTATTACTTGTTGGTCTTCAATAATTTTTAACTCAAAATATATAAAAAATAATTTTAAAATTAACCAAATCAATTTATTTTCTTTATATATATCTTATGGAATTAGATTTTTAAAGCATATACTGTACCTAATAAAATATTCTCAATTTTGAAAACATTTTGTTTATTCATGTACATAACTGGTTCGTTAAAAATATGGTTATTAATTTTTTAAAAATCAATGTAATAATTGGTTACATTTTATACAGATCTATTGCTTTTTTATAGAAAATAATGTTTGTATTGTTAGTTAAAAGTTTTAAATTGATTTTAAATTATGATTTTTGATGAGAAATTTATTTTAAAAGCAAAACATTTTCGGTTAATATTATTTTTATAAACAAAATGATGCATGTTAAAGAAAACTGATAAATAAAAATTTATATTCATCAATCAAATTTCAAAATATTTTATTAATATTTATTTAATTATATTATGCACATTTTAAATTTCTAGATATTCTGATATCAAAATACATCTGTAAATTGAAATTGAAGAGGAAAAAAAATTCTGCAGAATTTCAAGGATATATACTATGATGATTTCTTTGTGAAGAAGGGAACTCATTACTTTTTTAGAAATTTTAATGAGGGAAAGTAATTAGTGATAATACCGTTGTCCTGAAATATAAATTAAGGGAAGGTAATACTAAATTTACTCATTTATGCACTTTGATTGTAAATCTTTATCTAACTTTTTCTAAAAAGATTAATGCTTAGTTTAAAATTAATTTGTTGGACATTAAAAAGCCTTTCATTGTTATTTTATATTTATAGCAACTAATTTGTTTACATATCATCAAATTTCAATGAAGAATTAGGGTATTATTCATCTAATTGAAGGACTTTGTATATAGTAAACTTTAAGGATCGAACTACTTGTTAATATAAACAAAATAATTTAAAAGGCATTTATCTTAATTTTTCCTATTTAACTATTTTTTAACATTTTAAATTTCTTTTGAAATAATGTGATTAGGTAAAACTGTTGGTACAGTCAAACCTGTTTTTATGTGGACCTTTTTTGTGCAATATATAAAAAGTTCCATCAAATGCATATTATGAATAAAAATTCAAAAAGAAAACAACAGAGGGCTGTCAAAATAGCATGTAAATTAAAAAAAAACAGATGACCTACCTGATATTATATCATCCCATTACCATGAATGTTATTAGATGTGAGGTAGTGCTACATCATGAGGTTTTGATTTGTATATTTTCTATGTGGGATTTTCTTTTTGCGGTCCTTATTTACCACTAATTTTGTTTTTTAAATGTGTTGCAAACAAGATATTTTCTAGCTACTTATGAAGTTACAAGATATTTTTTTAAGCTGTCCCTATCCCCCTGCACAAAAACATGTTTGACTGTATATACACTCCTCACCATTGAAGTTGAATCACTAAGAAGGAAAAGTTGTATAATTATGCATATCACAAGATCAGTAAACACGCCTGCGGAAGGTAGGAATGACTTCAGTGACATAAAAGGTTGATCAAAAGTTAACATTTGCACCCAATAAATATTCGAATTTCATAAAAACAATTGTGGAAAATTTGACATATGCCTTGAGTTCGCTGGCGTATGAGTTGCCATCTATTGTCACTAACTGAGAGACGTCGGCATTATCACTCTAACGCGAGTTAATTAGGACTACAGCACTGCCCAACGTTATGCATCCCAGTGCTTTCGACAACAGCGATGAACTCGAATCGCAGAAAGAACCTAAAGAGAAACATTGCAAACGATGGATTGTCTCATTTGTAGGTGGACCTATAGTGAAACCTTCACTACTGTGAGTTAAATCAGATGACATATTCCAAATCTAGGATGTCCAACGATGTCTGCACAAAGAACCAGATGATGTTTACATGAAATTGGACTACAAACTAGATATCCAGCTACTGATGTTCGTTGACCTTAGCCATCACATTGAAAGGATGATGCAGAGTAAGACTCCCACTTTTTGTTTTGGACATAATTATAACAGAAGGTCAGTCTGGAGACCATGCGGCTGACGTCATGAATAAACCTTTCCGTGGAAACGTCACACTTGTTCTACTCATAGGATTATGGTGTGGGGTAACATCATGTATGGTAGGCGGCCCTTCTAGATTTCTTTTTTGGGTACTCTGTTCGGTGTTACATGAATTTCATTACTGACGCAGCGGTAAGGCAATTTCCCGAAGATATCCTTGAAGCCATTTTCAGTAAGACATCACCTGTCCACTCGTGTTACTCTAAACAACCTAGTTGATTTGAACACATTACCATGGCCGTCATCTTTTCCCAGCTTGCTTCCAAAGAGCATTACTGACATGAAATTAGTCGGCAATTGCAAAAAAGAAATCCCTGCAATGGATTTCCATGGTTCTCGCTTCCAAGTGAATTCATAATTGCAGCAAATTTCCTAGGAAATACTTAACAATCTCATTGATAGCATACCAATGCGTATAAAGGCCTGTATTTCATCAAGAAGCGTTCGCAACAGATATTGGAATAAATTGAGTAGTCATTTTTTGATCATTTGCGTATTTTTAACATATTTATCAATCCTGCGAATTTCAATGTTCTACAATTTTTTCGTCTTGATGTTGAAATTTCAGTGTTGAGGAGTGTATTAAAGTCATGGTTTTTTACTAACTTTAGTAACATTAATTGAAGGCGTTTAACGTATTTATTACAGCGATTCATATGCTAAAGTCAAATTAAATTTCATTTCTCGGAGTTGTAATACTTTCTGTAGAGGAAACATTTTATTGCTATATAAATTAAAAAAACATCAAACAAAAATAATGAAACAATTAAAAATAAGTAACAAAAAAACAATTAATAAATGTATTATGCTAATTAGTAAGATTCAAACATCTTGCCTCTGTTACAAATACCAATATAAATAAATTGAAATCTTTGTAAACATAATAATCTACTATCACTTTTCCTGCGTCAAGAATGAACATTTAAACTCAAAGCACTTTATCAAAGGTATTGTTAGAAAAATATTTAAGAAACTTCTTTTGAAAATTAAATCTATTTGACAATTTTAGGTTTTAAACATACCCATGTATTTTGAAGTATCCCGTAATAAGAAAGGATTTAAATAACTAACTAATATTTTTTTTTTTTTTCAAAATATAGAAGCTTGCAAACATGGTTGTCCCTAAACACTGCTACCGAATGATTGCATTCTATGAATTGTTCGAAAAACACGTTTTCAAAAACGCTCAACGGAAAATAATAGTTATTTTTATGGATCAACACATTCAACGGTAATGACAATGTACCTTTAATGATTTGAAAATACTGTCTTTTCTTATCAATTATTTTATTGATATATTGATTTGAAACAATGTTTCTTGCATCACTTGATATTTTATATCCCATTAAAAAGTTACCGTATAATTTAAACGAATTTTGAGGTATTCTGGTATTATAAATGGAATAATGTATTCCAACCTGCGATTACTTGGTCTCCAACAGGTATTTTATTTCACAATCAAAATCGAAAACTGTATTTAATGCAATAATTTTTCAATTTAAATATTTATTATTTAAGTCTAACATGATGTCAATCTTTCCCCACGTGTAAAAATAACCGCTTTGCTTTGTTTCTTATATAAATCTGTTTTCGCGTTCATTGGATGTGATCCATATGTACTTGATGTTTAAACATCTCAGGTAAAACTATGTTAAAAAGCTCTTTTTTGCCTTAAATTTTTTTCTACATTCTTGAAAAAGTTTTGAAGAAAAGGAACTACATGGATAAGTGTTTTAAACATATATTTTTAATTTATGCCATTTTCGGTATTCATGTACACGATTCAGAAAAAAGGTGGATAGCCATTTTAAAACGTGTACATATGGGAATCAGTTTTGCTTTGATAATATACTGGATAATTATCACTCAGCTGTTTTACTATTTTGTTAATCAAGGTGAGATGAAATTCATTATTATGTCATCGTTATTTAAAATGATTGACACTACTGTTTTGTTAATGATTCTCTTCAAGAGAAAAGTTTTTAGTGATATAGCCGTTGAAATTTCTTCTTTTTGCATAGAGATGAATCTTTCTAAAAAAAGAAGTTAAATATTTAGCTTATGAAGCAAAAATGACTAGTTTCAAATTTTGTTTGTGTCATCTATTATTGTGTTGTTTCGAAAATACTTGCTTAATACTTTATAAAGACAAACTGCAATATCTTTTGCGTGGTTTTACAATGAATTTACTTGATAATGAATACCTACAACAGAATGCTACTGGCCTATTTGTCTTTATAATTCTTGGCAGTTTTTTCACTACGAATTCTGCTCCGTTGCTGTTCATGATATTGTACTCAACTTTTTGCTCACTTATGTCATCAGCTCTGAACAATTTCCAAAAAAAGGCTGATAATGGCAAAACCGGAAGAATTCCGAGAATTGTGCATCCGTATCAACCGGGTGAACCATTGCTTTCAATTCGTAGAAAAAGACTGTCTTTTCTGACTCTGCTCATTTTCTGGAATGCCTTCGGATTCAGTATGGTCACCGTCACGAAGTTTTGCCCTTTCGAAAGAGTCCTTTACTTCATTCAATCTGTTTGGATACAGAATCGTCTATTTTGCATATCATTTTTACGTGTTTCTAAAACTTGTGCTGGTGTCAGCAAAAGTGGACGAGGCCGGAATACAGCCGCGAATTGCGAGTTATTCCCTATCTTGGGATCTGGAAATGTATGAAAAGGAAAAATTTATAATCGTTATGAAGGTGAGAAATCTCAACACCACATTTACGCTTTGGCGTATAGGAGAACTAAAGAAAGGTTTCATTCTCACCAGTTGCAGTGCTCTCTTTTCATATTTTGTTATTTTGGCAAGTATATGAGTAAACTCATAATCCTAGTTGTTTTTACTTCAGTAGTCTCGATAATCTTAGTCCTTTTTTCCCTCATGGATAAATAGATCCATGTGCATAGTAAAAAAATCTAAGTGGAAGCCAGCGCCCAATAATATAAACATTCTGTCTGCGTGGGCCTGAGCTGGTTGGAAGGAGAAAGAAATGTAACACCTGCAGAGTGTGTTTGGTTTTTAATAAGGAATTGTGTTTTTTACAGTCCAGTCTATGTGTTTTTATTCTTAGACCATAACAGTCCTGTTAAACTGAGTGCCACTGAATCCAAGCTCAGTTGCATCCTTTTTCTGCATGGTCCTTAAAAACTTTTCAATGGTCACCTGGTATTTTTACTGCTCCCCCCCCATATCTGGATCAGTCGATTGAGGAAAAAGGAAAAGAAGAAACTTGTCTGTTTTTGCAAGTTAAGATCAAAGGTGGCGAATCGGCCAAAAAACTTCCGACTCCTGAGTCGAATCTTTATACGGACTCAAGACTCTAGACTCTTTACAGTAATTTTATGTACTATGATCTTTATTAATGGATTTAGAAAAATTTGTGTAACAAATTTAATGACTTTCATTAAACTCTTATACCTATTAAAAATTTTTTGCATACGAAGTATTTTTTTACAACTTTAAAGGTGTAGTCTTTGCACTCACTTAAAAGATATTCTTGTACTCTAAATTTGCTTACAAAAAAATATATGTCTTCTAAAAATAACAGTACTAAATTAATAGGTACCAAAGTACTGTAGAATAGATGAAAAAAAAAATGTACATTTTAATCACAAAGAGGCTATAATTGTAATACATTTAATCCTTTTGTTCTTAATAATAGAATATCTTCTATAATATCTTTTTTATTTGTTCATCCAAGATTGCTTTTAAATCTTAGTGCTAACAAAAGCACTCTCAATACTTACTTGGTTTGTTGGTAAAGTAGTAACTAAATTTGATACTGTTTATATTATTGAAGGATACATTTGAATTGCCTCCGTAACATTTAATTTTAACATTAATTCCTAGAATTTTGAAAAAATGAAAAATATTTTGATAAAAAGTCACGAGTCGTATTTTTAAACTGACTCTTGACTCCGATTCCTTCAATAGCGTTCGACTATGACGATTCCCGTCTGTGATCAAAATAAAGAATTTTCTGAAATATTAAGAATCTCTGGAATGTTCCTCCAGCACATGATTGGTACTCGAGAGATCGCCCTGGTGGTGTCCTGCATACTGGTGGCCATGGAAACCAACAAACTTCCTTATCACGTTTTGACAGTGTACACGTGAGGAATCTCGCCTATGAACAAGAATAGAAGATTTTTAGGACCTGCACCAAGTGTAGGACTGCTCAAGCATCGCCGGCTCATATTTTAAACTGTCTTGATATTATACTGGACGAGGTTTTTTCTGAACCTCTTCTATTCTTGGACTTTTTAGAAGTTTATGCACTTATGGATTCGGTCTAATAGCTAGACCCTGCCGGGGATCAGAAACACAACAACATTTTCTGAAATTAATAATTGAAACAAAATTATGCCGATTGCATGCTGAAGGCAGGGCAGCATTCGATATTATCTTTCATCACATGGAGCAACAGCATACTGAAGTTCTATTTTTGAAAAACATACAAAACAAGAAAATATGCAAGGAAAAAAAAAAAGAACGAAATGAACTGATACAGCGTCTACTATAGTTAGGTAATAGTGGTAAATAGGCTACAATCAGTATAATGCAATCAGTGTCAATGTCTTTTATAACGAAATTCGGAATAGAGAAAAAGTTTTATTAACAAGTTGAAGAATAACTAGTAGATAACTAGCAGTCGGCGAGCTGATTTGGACCAAGATTTGAATTACTTGTACAACAGCTAATTCTAAAGATTATTTTCAAAGCTATCACCATCACAACAGTAATGACGTTTTCATAGGACGCTTCAGTAATATTCGGGTGCTCGACTCGTGACTGTGTGGCAACGCGAGCTGCTGGTGAGCATTAGGTGGATGTTCAATTTGCTGGCGGCTTTGTTGCAGACACTGTTTCAAAAAACGAGGAGGCTCGATTACCTTTTGTGATGTTGAGCATCTTGCCTCGTTAGTCGGACTACCTGGTCTGGACTACCTGGTCACGAAGCTAAGTCAGATTTCTATCTACGGGCACTCCATCTCAACAGAAGTTGTTCCCTCCTTCCATGAGACCACACGAGTTCTTGAACTTGGTCTAGATGTTGTTGCCTACCAAGTGTGATAAGAAACAAACAAAAAAAATAATGTCCGGATATGTGAAAAGCGTTTTCTTTAGTCAAGCATGTTACAGAAACAAACTTTCAAATTTCATGTTATCACACATTCTTCTACAGTAGAAAGCTCACAATTCGAAGAGGATTTTATTATCTTTAATTTTAAGAAACCATAATGTTTCATTAAAACTGTGTGTTTACAAGGATTTAAATTTAGATTGAGATATGAAAAGGATATTAGCAATAAAAAAAATAAATTTCTACAAAACATTGATATTTCTATTTACATTTTTAAAATATAACAATATATTGTCTTGTTATGTCTATGTAATACATTGTCATAATACATAAAAATTAAAGTTTTTCTTTAATTAACGAAGAATTAATTAGAATTTTTTCATAATATTTTTGGCCACGCGCAAGGCAAATAATAAATATAGAAATTTTTTTGTTAATTTCTGTATGTTATAGGTTTTAAATTTTACTGGAACATACATACAAACATTTCTATGTGTATAGACATACACAAACATCAGAGGATGAATACAGAAGTAGACGAAAAAGAAAATGCAAGTACAAAAACATTTATAACCAGAAAGCTGTCCTTGGAATCAGCATAAACACCATAAGAAATTAATTGTAATATCCTGAAGATAGATTTATAGGGAATACATTTCAGGACAGTATGGATATTATTTCTGCTTTTAAGATGGTGGGATCTAATTGAAAACCAATCTAGCGACTTATTCCAATAAGATGGAAGAATCAAATTTCTTCCTCTTAGAGACTGTAAAGATAAAAGTAAAGGTAAAGATAATTTAACTGACAGAGCATTCAGGTAAATAATTCCCTCTGACCTGCACTATATGATTTAAAGAAAAACCTGCTTATTATAAGAATTTAACTTACAGAAAATAATTAGTGATTAATATGAAAATAATTAGTGAATAATAAGTAGCTCAATAAGAATTTTTCTCATCTTGTTGAAGCAAGCTATCTAAAATTTAAATCTTTAAAGAGCTTATGGATTTATGAACCAATGAAAATTCCCTGTTTCAGTTTAACTTCGCTAAATGCAGGAAATTTGTTATTTAAGTACTTGAAGGTTGAGCCACTCTTGCCATGGCTTTTACAAATTTTTCATTAAGCCAAGCTATATGCGCAAGGGTGGTAGTAGGATTTTTTTTTTTTCTCTACTAATGGTGGAATTCTTACATTCTTCTCTCCAATATCATATATTTTTCTAATAGGCCATTGCCTTTTTTTTTATATAGTGCAGACTTTTGGCTCTACTGTCTCACTCACATAAAAAGCAGCTGTATTTCTTATGTCCTAATTGAAAACCCATGAAAAGAGTTATCACTTTAAAATCAACAAGTATGCCAGCTGTATGTAGCAATAGTGCCTTGAAACTCGTTTTTGATGAATCTATAAATAGTTGAACGATTATTAAACCATTGACATCGGAACAGAAAACAAGTTTTTTTTTTTTCTTGTGTAAAATAAGGTGGAAATAACTCATGATGATTGCGAAGTCACCTGACTCCTTCCTGAGTAAATTCCATTTTCTAAGTATCGATGTAAGTAACTCTGCCTTAGTCTTGGATCAGCTCTAGATTTCCTGCAAGAATATTCAGTTCTTCTTGAGACAGAATCTGTGATGTAGGCATAGCATCATCATTATATTCAAAATTGGATGTAGAAGACGATAGAGCATCCCATGAAATTGATTCTTGATCTTCCTCTGGATTAATAAATCAATTTGAAACTTTAGGAATGGGAAACCCTCACCATGGGAAACTGGTCGCTTAACAGATGATATATTCGGTTATTGCACTTTCGACTTGTGATTCTTCCATTAAGATGTTTGATCGTGCAGAAGTAGCAGTCATTTATGTGATTATTTTGTTTCTTTAAACAAGAATTATAGCATTTATGTGGATCTCAGGTTGTCCTAATCTCTCTTTTTGCATACGAAATAAAGGTGATATTCCTTTTTCACTAAAGGAATGATGAAATATTTTTAGACTTCAAATGTCACTTTTCCACATTAACGTAGAAGTTATTAGCTGAATTAACGCACTTACATCACTTATTGCTTATTACTTATTACTTATTGGCATCACAGGTCTAAAAATATAATGTTTAACTAAAGCGAAAATTTATTGCAATTATTTCTTTTTCACACAAAACACTGCGTACAATTAATAGCTATCAAGTCAGGAATCCATAGTGCAGACAGTCAGGCTGGCATCGTCCCCAGCAGACTAATTAATGCCAATGGTTTTACTCAAAAGTAGTTACAAAGCTTTAAAAATCTTATCGTCTTGGGAGCCACGTTTTTAAATCTTACTTTTTTAAATATTTCACGTATGCATATTATATATTTACGATTACACATTTCATATATATTCAATATATGAGACATATGTTTTAATATGTATATTTTTATAAATGTTGCTATATAATTTACAAATTATTGTAATTCGTAAGTAATTAAGTAAATTTCCGTATTTCATTTTTCACATATATTTCAAGAAAACTGAGGGAATCGATTACCTCCGTATCTCCCAAAAAAGAATTAATTTCCAATATTTACTATCATTTTTGTTTTTAGCTCAGCGAAATTAGTAAGAAATGACTATTTTCACGTTTAAAAATTTGAGTGTTGCGCAGTATTATCTAAGTTTTTGGAATAAAATATTGGTCATTACAGTTCTTTTTTCGGAGCAATTTCAGTTCTTGTAGCTATTCAGAATTTTTTTCACATAATTAATTAATAATGAGAATAATAAAGGAATAATTCATTGTACAGAGAAAGCCCATACACAGGTAATGATATCATTAAAATTTCAAAACTGTAGGACTCTTCAACAGTTAGTGATTGCACATTGATTGTCCAAATCAGTAATTGGTAGACCGCCCTTAGTGACGATGTGTACTTGTATATATCTATTAAAGGTATGGTAAAAATTCCTAATCTCATCCAGTCCAAATATAGCTGCTTATATTGTTTCATGCATGTTACATTGGTGAAAAGTCTGATGATCTTACTGCTTAAATAAAAGTAATGATCATCGGTTGTAACAGCTCTCCTAACAATTCTGTCTATGTTATGGGGTTTAAGGCCTCCGATCTGAAAAATCGCTGTAAACGTAACCCCATCTTTGTCAAGCGTCGTAAGATGTGGAAGATACCGAGGAATATAAAGGATGCTGTTGTAAGGTGGTTAATGGATAATGATGAAATACGCAATAATACGTTCTTGCTTCGCACTAGTGTATCTCTTGGCCTTCCAAAACATTCAGCTCTTTGCAATAACCATTGCTGCCAGTATCTTTGAACAGAAGTGTCGGTATGTGCAGGTGATAACCTGTTACTCGCAATAACAATCCAGATTCACGTATCTCAACTATGCAGGCCCTTTAATAATGTCGTAATGGCGTTATTGGTTGTGTTTGCAGAGACTGCAATGCCGATGACGAGAAAAAGGAAAACGTCTGCAATTGTTACCTGTTTTATTTAGTGCAAATGGAACAGTAGAAACAGCATAACCGAAGTTAACATTTATCAGCTATAAAATTTTAATCACTTTCATACTTATATAAATGAATCTGCATGCAATCGCATTAATTTTAGGTTTTTAATTTTTTTTTTTTTTTTTTTTTTGCAAAAGAGAGCATATGTAAATGATTGAAATGAATGCTGCTTCTATTGGTCTTTTGCCAGTCTTAGAAAAACGAAAAACATCTAGCTGTTTAAAACCAGATTCATTGATAGCTTTTCTTCTGTTAAAGAGCGCTACTACGCGAGCGCTAAGCGAAATCATTAATCACTACCAAAATCATTAATTTTGTTACTTATTCCTGTCTCCTTTAATTAATAGTAAAATTTTTATCATTCTGTATTCTTTTTATATATGTTTGATAAATATGTATATACTTTATTTTTTGCATACTGCCCAAACAATTCATATGATTGTTTCGTCGTCAAATAAGTTGTCCACCAATCGGCACGATGTGACTTACAATTATCGTCCATCAAAATTCATTCATCACCAATTTCTGCAGCGAAAGTGAAAACTAAAAATTTAAGAATCTATTCCTATATCGCTTAATCATCTGAGATACATTAATAATGATGTTGAGATCGGCATGGCTATTCATGGTGATGCCACTACCTCCTTAAAATCTGATACTTTATTTTACAAATATAAGGTTATTTCGAGTTCCACGTTTGAAAATGCATCGATTATCAGAATAGCCCTAAAATGGGACATATTAGAGAAGAGAACGTTGCTTCATTCCTTTCTTCTCCAGTTGACATGCTCTTTTCATGGTGATTCGCTGTTAACGAAACATATACCATAAATATCCTAGCATATAGACCTATAGCGGAGTGTATGTTTCGGACAGTTTGAGTCGGAATTCAGGTTCAGTAGCTAAGCGCAGGTGTTCTTGGAATAGAGTGTCATTCCTATTTCAATTTCCCCACACCATGAATATTAAACGTGGACTTTCATCTGACTTTGGTTATTGTCTTCAATATTAGCCTGGTCTTCTGCAAACAATTCTATATCCCTGAAACCGCATTTAGAGATTTTCCTGGCGCTTTCGTTCCTACGGAGTTTGGGCTTTTCTAAGCAACGGACAATTTTCCAGGCTTCTGGTCAATTTAAATGTCTTTCAGACATTGCACTCACCAAAACAAAGAACTCAAAACATATCGATCTGCATATTTTCGTGTTTTTCATAAGTAAAAATGGAAACCAAGTTCTTTTCATTACCATTATCGCTTTTCAAAGTCACAAAAAGAATTTGTATATTCAGACATTTGAAACTGTGAAAATCAAAGTACTGGAAAATATTTTTCTTGTAGTGTTGTGAAAATCAGTGACTGTCATCAAGGCAGTGGTCTGAGCGTTTGAATCGTTTGCATGCCATATCATCAGATGGCAGAGGACTTCGTCTTATCCTTATTCGACAACATAAAGGACCACATAGATCAACTGGTTTCAAATTGTTCAAATCCATATCCAGACAGCGAAGTCATTCAAGAATCAGATCTAAATCCAGGGAACGAAGTCATTCAAGGATCAGATCTAAATTCAGGGAACAAAGTCATTCAAGCGGAAGGTCTTGAAGTAGAAGGGGAACTCCAAACTCTAATAGACGCATTTGAAGATGTTCTAGGGAACGAGAAGATACTCCTGATAAGCAGCTCTCAGTATTGAGCCGAGCAAATGGATAAAGTCTACACCTGTTATAAATTATTATATCAAAGTTGAAGAGAGTTTTAAAGAAGTTATAGTTACTGGTTCTTTAAAAGAGTTACTCTAGAAATTGAAAGAGGAATTAGTGGATAGTACGGATAGAAGTGAGTGCTAAACCCAAATATGATCCTCCTTTGCGAAAAAATAAATAAAGGAACCACATGCCTAGAAAACTTATGCCCGATCATGAAATTTTTTTTTTTTTACAGTATGAAAACAATGTAGTTTAATGTTTTCTTATACTTGTTATATTCCTATACAGTAGAACCTCTGTAAGTCGAACTTCAAGGGGAGACGCCAAATAATTCGAGTTATAGAGTTTTCGACTTATGGAGGATTTCGACTTACATGGATTTTGAAAAGAAAAATTCGACTTGTAAAGGTTTAGATACTTTCTAAATTATTTTGAGTTAGAGAGGTAAAATAAATAAAAATTCATGTTACAGAGGTAATAAACATGTTTATTTATTTATTATTATTTTTTTTTTTTGCTTTCGACAATTCGATCGTTCTCTATGTATAGCATTATCTAAGCTATAAAGAACAGAAAATTATTTTCCTTCCGAGTTGCTAGTTTGTTCTAGGAACAATATTATTCGTATACTGTTGTTAAAATAGATGTGTATTGCAGTAAAACCAAACTACTTCTGATATTTTTGCAATCGACAAAAAAAGATTTGCTTCGCTATAGTTCAAATAAAATCAATAGCAATAATAAGAATTATAATAAAAATATTTCATAGAATTGGTTTATTCTATTTACTGTATACTCATACATTGTTTTCTAAGAAACAATGACGTGCACTGTCGGCAAATCCTTAAAGTCGGTAACTTATTTTTCTTCGAGCTATAGAGGTAATTAGTTTCAAATGATCAAGTCGTAAAGGTTGTAAAATCAAACATTGCTAATGTTCGAGATACGGAGGTCCATTTTTTTTTCGAGTTACAGAAGGAAAATATATACCAAAATGGCTTGTGGGGATTGACTAATTATTTCGAGATATAGAGGGTTGAAATTTCGAGTAATGGAGGTTTTGGGGTTTGAACAAAATTTTTTTTCGAGTTTTGGAGGTTTTCGACTTATCGAGGTTCGACATAGAGAGGTTCTATTGTACTTGTATTGTAAAAAGTTTATATATGTTTGAATTTATAATTAGAATGCTATTTTCAGTAGTATATAATTTGTATTTCAAAATATGGTATCATCACAATTTATTACTATTTTTCTAAGCATATAATATTTTTCTTTTATTTTATCTGTTATTTTTCAGTATTTGTCATATTTTTGAATTTGGTGTGATTTTTTTTTGTATGTTTAAAAGTTTCTGAGGCCAGCGATATTTAGTATAATCGAATCTGTAGGATTTTATTGGCTTGGAATATTGTCCACAGAGAACGTGCCTGAAATGAGAGACATATGATCCTACTCGAACTACTCATATATATATCGAATTTCGAAATCCACTTTAAACTGTAGGTCCCGGCCTAATATGACTGTAGAGCGTCGGGCGTAGGGCTAACAACCCTACCCCATAAAAAGAAAATATTTTCTATCTCGAAATCTGCCAGTAGGCAGATGGCCTTGGGGCTGTTGCACCAATGAAAAAGAAGAATATATATATATGTGTGTGTGTAATATTCTACATTTGTTTTAGTTAAAATACATTTAATAACGCAGGATTTTGATCAGTTTTTTACTTAATCTTTTTTGTGTTTCAAGTATGTAGAGAACATATTACGAAAATAGGAGTTACTTAAATGCATTTCATAAAAATGCTTATTTCAAGATTACTTCAGTTTTAATTATAAGAATTAAAAGTGAAAACTGCTAAATGCTATTTAAAGCTAAAAATGCTGAGCTGCTAAATGCTAAAGCTGCTTTTAATGTTATTTAAACTCTAAAAGTTCAATAATGAAAATAAATAAATGCCATTCATGACTTTGAAAGATAAAATCGACATTGCGAGTCTTTGAAGAAGCAATTTGTAAATCTTTATGAAGGCTTTAGAATGAAAATGAAGAAGGCTTCAAGTATCTGTAGGATCAATATTCACCACTTCCATATGCAAAATCAGAAGAAAGAACTTTTGTTGGTCCTTCAAATCAGAACGGTGTTGGGGTATTTGGTTTCACAACGAAATTGAAATTGAATTCCTATTGAAAAAAGAAGCATGGTTAGCTGGTTAGCCCCAAACACACATTCAGTCACAAATGTCAACATGCTCAAAATAACGAGATATAAGAAATTAAAAATGTTAAAAAAATTAAATTTACTGTAATGTTACATTTTATACCAACAATATTTTATAAAAGTACGTGATAAAAACCAGATTACTCTCTCCAGAATATGCAAAAACTGTAAAATTGTATACAGGAAGTCACAGGAGGATAGCAGAGGATACAGGAGGAACACAAAAATCTGCATACAGAAGTGCTTTTGTAGAACGTCATACGATTTCACTCTTATTTAAGAAGGAACGAAAAACGTTGCTCGTCATTATTGAAAAGAGCGTTTAGCAGTTTGTGTTGTAACTATTCCAATTAAATGGCTGTAAGACAAGAAATTGTTGATATTCAGAATTCGATAATTAAGTCAAGGTAAAATAAAAAAATTCTTACTTTGAATTTGCAAAAATTGTTAGGAAAGTCGGTGTACTGTCCAAACCATTTTAAGAAATTGCAAAATAACTGGCCAAGTATTTTAAATGATCATGATGCTCGAGCAGTGATGAGGAAAGTGTGGTTAAATCCGAAATTTTCCCCTTCTCAACTGACGAAATATGTGGCGGAGACAACTATAGTACTAAGAGTGTTCTTAAAATCCTCTGATGTGAAAGATATCATTGAAGAGTTTCGCGAAAGTACTATTCGTATCCAGAGCAGGAAAAAAAAAAAATCCGAATTTGAGAATGAATATATAAACGAAGATTTGAATTTTTGAAATATTTCCTTTTTACTGAGGAGAGTAGATGTGTTTTCGGAAGTGTTGGGCGTGCAAAATTTGGCAGCTAAGAAACGAAGAGTTGAAACTCATAATTGTCGTTCCAACAATGAAGCATGGTTGAAGAGGAGCCATGGTTTAATGTCAATGTTGGCTGCTGTTATTGGGAAATTAATCTTCATTGAAGGTATGATGGATCGTTTTAAATAGTTGAAGATACTTGCAGGCATTTGTTGACGGTTTATAGCTAGGAAGTCAGAGGAACTTCCAGCATGTCAACGATCCAAATTGCATAGGAAAGATTGTGACAGAATGGCTCCATTACAAAGTACTGCAAAACTCCAGACTTTTTCAGACTCCAAATTTGAATCTCATCGAACAAATATGGGATAAACGTGATAAAAGAGTTAGAAACTATGTTGTCCAAAGTAAAGATATCTTTAAAAATGCATTGTTGTAAGCATGGTCTTAAATTACGTCAGATACCTCACAAAATCTTATTACTCCAATGCCTAGCAGATTATAAGCTATTATTAATTCACAAGGCCAAGTTACACGATAATAAGTTATTTTTAATGGCATAAGCTATGGTAGTTTGTCATTTTCTTTGAAGTGTATGTACATTTCTATGTTATGTGATTTTCATTAAATGAATTATTTTTCGTTTACTACATGGAAATAACTTTTTGTATAAATATAGGTGAACACAATTTATATCTCAATTAAAAAAAGTATTGCAGTTTTTCAGTCCTCACCTTCAAAAATGGCGTTTTTTATGTATGTTGACATTTGTGACTGATTTGCATATAGGATTTTGCTTCGAGAGCTGAAGCCGAATTTAATGTATTAGCTGAATTTATGTATAAAAAGAACTATGCACAATGCATGAAATAGTTTGACTGTCTTAAGCTTTCAAAAAATTAATGCGCATTGACTTAATGTTAATAATTATTAATTATGCGCATTAACTCAAGTAATATTTGAAGTAAAATAATCTAAGAACAACTAAACATGAATAAAAAAAAATATAAATATTTATTTATATATTTACATTGATGATTTCAACGAAGGAATTTGGGACGTTTTGTGAAATATTACAACTATAATAAAAGTTAGAACATTCGCATGGCTCATTGGATTTCCTGGTGGGACTTTTCCGAGTTTTCTCCCATCCGACTTGCATATATGAAGCAATTCTTTGTAAAAGTCTCACCAGAAGGCATTAATCACCTCTTTTAATCAGGTTCTGTACGCAATAAAATGTTAAATACAAAGTATTCTGGGATTTTTATGTTTGTGACAAAAAAAAAAAAAAAAAACACCTCTTACTATGATAGAAAAATTGCTGTGATAAATAAAAATGACAAGTCACAACAATAAAGAGCCCGTAGTGAACTGTGACAAATGTGTGACTGTATTTTTTTTTTTTTTTTTTTTTAGTTTTTGTGAAACAAATTTCGAATTTTGAATTTTATAATTGTAATGATGCTTTTATTAACATGTGACATTATTATTATTAGATTTGTGTCACAGATTTTTACTTTTAAATCTCCATTAATATGATTTAGAAACTATGCATTTATTATTAATTTTTACCAACAAATTATATTTTAATAGGCCTACACATAAATATACTTATGAAATAAAATATCGTTTATCATAACTGTGTGTAAATATCTGATTATAAAGGCGAAGAATTAAATTTGTCCTTCTAGAAATAAAGAACCAAGCAATGCATTTAATAAATTACATTCTTTAATCACAAAATGTTCTACATTTAGAATCTATAACATCGTTTGCACTTCTTCTAGAAAATGAAATGTATGATTGTCATTAAGCTTATCTCTTTAGAGGAAAAACTTTTGAATTAACTTCCTTTTTTCATTTATTTCACTTAATTCATTCATTTTTTTTCTTTTTGTTAATCGATTCATATTCCTACAAATCATAATTATTTAGCGTCGTTATAGTTTTACTTTACATTGCTATTCGTCATTTTATTTTCAAAACTGTGAATTTAGAGCTGATACATACAATCAAGAAATACGTCGAAAATTTTCAATTGATCTAAAAGCTTGTGCATCTCTCAAACAAATCATCATAAATTAAAAATCACCTCAGATTTCAACTGATAAGAAACTAAACATTCGTTTTTATCTGTTTCTTCATTTTTCTAGGGCTAAGCTTTTGCAGGGACATTCTTTTTTTTTTTTTTCTTTCTTTTTTTCTCTTTTGATGAATACAAATTGTTCACTGAAGGTAAAAATAGGAGATCTTAAAATACAATTAAAGCATGTTAAATTATTGGACTGTTGCTATTTATAGTGATTTATTTTAATAATTCAATATTAAAATGCTTTGATTGTAGCACTTTATCATCAAACAAAAAAATTTACTCTGAAAACAGACTTCTCAGCATTTCATTTCAGAGAACCCACAATGCTGTTTCCGTTCATTGCAATATAGGATCTTTTTTTTTTTTTTTTTTTTTTTTAATATTTAAGAAGTTTTCCAGTTGCCCTGATATCTTGTTAAAACTTTTAACAGAATCACTAGCGAAATTCAGTGATTCTTTGCAGGGAAAAGATTCTTTACCGAGAATCTGATGAGTCATTCAATGTGAAAGGTTTTATGGGAAAAGACAAATCGTAAAATAGGTAATTAAGTTCATCAAAAAAAAAAAAAAAAAAAAAAAAAAAAAAAAAAAAAAAAAAAAGGACTGCACTCACATTGTGACACGTAATTTAGCATCAACAGAGGTGATATTTTTAGGTTCACAATGTACTTATTTTGCCCTCGAGGTCAATGGTAGGACTTTTCCATTTACAGATTTATTGTACCCATTCCATAGGGCCTGATGGCCGAGTGGCTAGCGCTCTAGCGCAAGCTACCACAAGTATCGGGTTCAAATCCCGGCGTTGCCATGGGTGTTTGTAGTGGTTCGAATCCACTTTAAACCGTAGGTCCCGGTCCTAATAGGATCGTAGAGCGTTGCGGGGGGCATTGTTACTCCGCGTCCGTGGCTTATCTTTAAGTTACATGCTCCCCCCCCGCCCCCCTGGGTAGTGCAAAGTGAGTAACATCAGTGCAGCCCTTATGACATAAAAGATCACGGTCTATTTGCCAGCTGCATCAGAAAAGAAATTGTACCCATTCCTGGCATAGACAAGGAAGATTGGATCAACTAAACACCCAAGAGGTGTTGATCAACCCCGCTTGCCGGGTTTTGAATCGAACTGTCTCAATTCCGAATCTTAATGAGTTGTCCACAGACCATTCCTTATTCCAAAGAGTAGTTTTATGTTTAATCTCGTTTATTATTATTATTCCATTCTTAAATATAGCAACTTTTTCAGTTGCATGCAATATAGCATATTTTTAGAAATTTAATATATTTTTATTCCATATTTTAGAGCTCTAGTGCAACGATGTTTAAATGAACTAAAAATCAACGAAACAACCAATAGGAAAGCCGACATATTTGTTTTGCCGTATTAGCTAGCCGATTATATATCAACTCTGAATGAAAACGATTACAAGTGGTTCGAAATACATTTGGTTTCTGTTTTTCTTGAAATTTGTAAATATGTTTGAAGATGCTGGTATTGTACCCGATGTTATTGATGTTGCCCCACCTTATGTGGCTGAAGTAATTTTTCCTTTTTAAAACCAATGTCTTAAAATGACTATTGATTCCTTCCCTTAGTTTTTACAGAGATATACATTCATGTATTTCCGGTGTTTACTTTTAGAAAATAGTTAATATGAAATAAAGAAATATTTTTTGTTTGATTTTGCAAATCATAATACGCTGTATGGATGTTTATTTGTTCAAAAATAAGAACTTTTTTAAATTTAAAAATTAAAATCCACATAATAAAATTTTTTGTTTATTTGTAAGAATTGCTTACTTGTTTTCATACAAAGAAACTATTCTATGCATTTATTCTGTAAACAGACTACTATTTTGAATGCATGTTAAAAGTAATTGTAAAATTTGTAATTGCAGTAAATTAAAGTGATTGTATGAAAGTAATTGGGCAAGTGGCCTGGTTTTGAAAACTGAATTCCTATTTTCCAAACAATAAGCAAATAACTAGTTCTTGATCAAAAATATTAACACTTTTTTTTTCAGTCATACTGTCTTTTAATTAATTGTAAGCTTCATCATTTTGGGTTATCTAATTTTAAAATAATAATTTTTATGAAATAGTATTGTTTTCTCACATTTTTTATAAATTTTGTTAAGGAATAAGGTTTTGCAGTTTTCTTTCTCTTGTCTCTCAAATTCAGTATTTTAATATATGATTGATTTCTATTAAATAAGAAGTTAACCATCTATAACAACTCGTTTTATAGCGATTTACATATTTTTTATTCTTTTTAATTAGATTGTCCAAACTAATCCATTGAATTCTTCTCTTGAATCATTTTTTTATCCACTATTGTCCCAATTTTGGCTATTTGTAAATTTTTACCTGTCTTAATTTTTTTATCTACTTGTGCTATTGAGATGTAATATTTTATGTGTTAATTATTTTAATGTAATGCAAAATATATATTAATGGGTATTTTTATTTTCAATATAATTATGGTTTCAATAAAAAAAATGTAAAGAAAATAAACAATAATTGCTTTCTGCCTCAGGTTCGCAATGTAATTTTTACTATTAATGATAGCTGGTTGTAAAGAAAATGTTTGTTTGTCAAACAGGTGTAGTTTTTAATCTAGTTGATCTGAAAAAATATTAGTGGAGTTAATAAGGGTTCAACTATAATATTTAATAAAGTGAACAAAAGCTGAGTCATTATTTTAGTCTTAAAAAATTTTGAAATTAAAAAGAATAGCAAAAAATTATACCGAAGATAATTAAATATCCTGTATAAATGAGCAAAGTTGCATTGATGATATTGATTATATAATTTCAAAATGGATTTAATGGTATAAATATTTTTAAAAATTACTTTAGATAAATTTCTGTTTCATATTACAGTAAATTTTTCCAAAAGGGACTGCCTAGTTCATTGTGTTTTCAACATCAGGAATGAGTAATGTGACTTAAGTGAAAAAAATGATAAATATAAAATAATTTATAAAGGATACATTTGATATCATTCTATTGAAAAAAAAAAAAATATATATTTTTACAATATTTTCTTTGTTGTTTTTAAGTTTGCTGACACTTATTTTTATTTAAAAAATAATTTTTTAATAAAAGTAGTGGTATTAAAAGTACTTTTTTGTTTAGAGATTGCATGTAATATTTTTCATGTTTTTTACAATTTCTTGAATAATAGTTACCACACTATATTTTTTATTTGAAAACACTAATAATTTAACAATTTTAATTAAGATTTACAAATATATTGTTGCTTACTCTCTAACAAACCTGACCTAAATTGATATAAAAGGTGATAAAAACTAGTTTATTGATGGCCACAACTATGGAAATAAAGTTTCTTTAGAAGTCTGTACTTCTCTCATTTCCTGCTATTAATTAGAGATTACTATAGAATAAAGATTAAATTTTCTATAAAATGACATTGAAATTATTTGATTTTCCTCAATTAATTTGTTGTAATAAAGGTATCTTTCCAAGTTTCCTTTTTTGAAATGAGGGCAAAAAATTAAAAAATAAAAGATTATCTAATTTTTAGCTCAAGATGCATGTACACACATATAATCATAGATTTAAAAAAGTGATAAGCACTACAGCATCAAATTAAGGAGGGAAAATACAGGGTGGAACTTTTCTAGGAAACTAGTTAACATAAAAAAAATTATGATATTCTGAACTCCATATGCTATAATTACATTTAATATAAATTTTATGCTACTCATTTTGTGAACTTCTTATGGTCCTTATAAATAAAATCTCTTCCCTATATTTGTATGTGGGAGCTAATTAAACCGCATAGAATTTATTAATGATTCTATATCAGTCTTACCTATCATTTTACCATTCTTTTATTGCTATATTAGTAAGTTGCATTTTTTTCCGCAAAGTATCTTTTTTGTCGTATATACAGAGAAAAGTAATTAAAGAGTTTAGGAAAAAAGAAGAAATCCCTTTCATGTTTTCATCTTAAAAAAAATTTTAAATTCTTAAATAATCTGGAATTATTTTCTAAAAGAAATAAAAATAAAAGTGTAGGAAAAGTTTTAAGACAAGTACTGATGAAGTACAATTTAATTCATAAAAGTTTTTATTATACTAATTCAATCTTGGTTCAGTGATTGTATGCTAGTAGGCAAGACTCTCACTGCCTAATGATTGTTTTAAGGATGTGTTTTTGTCTGATGAATGTCCCAATTTGATGGATAAGTTTGAGGCTTTTGCCTTGGAAAATCTTTATTTCTGCTTTTTATCCGTATAAGGAACAATATTTACATGCTGAAATATTCCCATATTAAAAATGTTTTCCAATTCAGAAATTCATGAGCCAAATGTTAATAAAATTTATGGATCCTCCCCCCACCCTCCTTATTTTCCATTGCCATTTCTGCCTTTGGGCATTTGTTGAACTACCTTCTCCAAAGCAATTTATATATATATATATATAAATTGCTTTGGAGATATATATATATATAATTACCATATTCCTCAATTTTAATGGATAATTTTTGCTGTGAGTTGAGTAAAAAATCTGTACTTAAGTATTAACGGTACCTTGGCGACACACTTGGCGTTTTTAAGTGTCGCCAATGTAACAGCTACAGATTTGGCGATTTTTAAGTGGCGCCAATATAACGGCTACAGATTTGCTGAGTTTTGACGCCATTTTGTAGTGCTACGAAAATGCGTATTTGGGATTTGCCATAAACAGAACAAGATGCAATTTTATTTTTCAGGAGCGAAATATTTTACCAAAACAACGAAAATGTAGAGACTGTTTTGAATCCATGCTAAACTCTATATCGGCCTGTCTGTTTTCCACTGAAATCCATTTGACTACTTTGTGTTTAAATACAGTGTTTTGATTTTGAAATCGTTTTGTTTTTAAATGAAGTGTTTTATATATTTTATTATTTGGAATAAAAATATTTTGAAAGCGTTTTGATTTTAAATGAAGTGTTTCATATATATTTTATTATTTGGAACAAAAATTTTAAGTGTAGATTGGCGCCACTAAAAACCGCCAAATCTGTAGTTGCGGTTGGCGCGTTTGCACTATATTGGCGCAACTGTCGCCTAGGTACCGTTAATACACAAGTACCAAAAAATCAAATGGTTCTTTACATTTTGTAATCGTATACATTTGTATAATACAGGATATATTCTAGGTTTATTTTCTTAGTTACATAGAAGTGTTCTTTTTAAAAATATTAATTTGTATTGCAGACATATCTATTGTTCAAATATATATATATATATATTTTATGGTATATTTCTAGGTGAGATATAATGACAATGTGGTTAATTTGGGAAATGAATTGACTCCTACACAAGTAAAAGATCCACCAACCCACATTAACTGGCCTATTGAAGAGGATGCTTTTTACACTTTGTGCATGACAGGTATGACATATAAATGGAATTATGAAATAAATTTAGAATTTTGAAAATCACATCTCCCATAAGATAAAAGAAAGTACAGCTTAAATAATTTATAAATGCTATTCTATGTTCTTTTTTTTTAAATAAAAGGTTTGTTTGTATAAAATGTTTTATATTTGGTTCTGTACTGTTCATTCTTCATAAAACTTGTTGGTACTTTAAGAATGTTTGATGAAGAAGTGAAATTTTGTAAAAATTCCAGTTGTATAATGTTGTAAAAGTGAAAATATCTTTTAATATCTTTTTAAACTAAGAAAACCATTTATAGCTCAATGTCTGGAAAAGGAATAAATAGATTTATGTGTTTCATGGTAAAAGTAATTTCAGATTTCAGCAATTTTTTTCGTATTAATTTCGTTCCATATGATTGTTTTTTAGAAATCTAAATAAAGTATGGATAAGTTTACCTAAAAAATTGTAAAGCACTCCATAATATTGTAAGGCTTATTTTATTGATAAAGTTAAATGTTTCTGGGTGTTAATTTTTAAAAGTATTTTTCTTTGTTTTACCATTTATGGTTATTTACCAATGATATAATATGACCAATGATAGTGGTAGTTTTGTTGATTTTTTATTTCGTGGCTTTCTTTCATTTAAAAATATGATTAAATTTACTGACAGTTTATTGATGACTGGTGAAACTGTTTTTTAAAAATATGGATATTTTCTTTGTCTCAGAGATGTTAAATCACATTATTTTGGTTATTTACCAAAGTGACAGGATGTGCCATTATTGTTATCTTGTAAAGCTATAGTAATCTTTTAATTAATCTATACCAAGATATTTACTTGTTTGATGATCCAATGAATTCATGCCATGATATTTGCCTGTAAATAGAGCAGTATAAATTAGATGTTTTATACCTGGTTAAGAAATTAATTATATTATGTAACTCTGTATTGCATAAACAACACCTACATTAGTAAATATTTTATGTTTTCTTAAATTTATAATTAATTATTAGACATTCATTCATTTCAATAAATTCCTTGACCTTGATAAAGAAATTTGTTCATAAAATATTAAGTTCATTTAAAATGTTGTAAATGCAAATTAGAGAAAAAAATGAGATTATCTTGCAGGTTTCTGCTACATAAAAACGAATAAAGTAAAGATTAATCTTATATCATTTCGTAATTGCTTTTAGTTACATAATATATTTTACTTCTTTTTAAAATTTTGCCACCTATTTTATTTTAAAATATAAGTGAGGAAAGATATTTTCATTTTTGACTTTTTTTCATAATTTTTATATGTTTAGGAAAATAAATATGGATTTATTCAATCAACTATGCAATTTTCTTCCATGAAAAGACAATAAATATTATTTCATTAACTATTTTATGTTCATTTTCTTTGTTGTGTGTTACAAATTGTGGAGGAATTTCTATAGTGAGTCCTGTCACCAAATACCGGTTTTTGGTGACGAAGTAAATAACCTTGTAACCGAAGTAATAAATAGTAATAACCTTGAAATTTGATATAAATAAGTAGTTGTAACTGTTAAATAATCGTTTGTTTTGCTGTTTTATTTATTGTACCAGTACATCAAGACCAAAGTCAACAAAAGAAAATAAATATAAAAATTAGTTTAATTGGTTTTCTAGATAAATGAATAAAAGGGATTGCTAATTTAAATGTAACTATATCATGGTTACTAAAGTATCAGTAATAAACAATAAAGTACAAGGAGCTTTTGAGCTACATTCTTATTTGTATTTAAATACAATTTAGAGTATTGATAAAATTATTACACTATTATTTATTCATATGTTTTTTCAAAATTATAATTATTCATTCATATCTAATTTCAAAGTTATTAACATTATCGCACTTTGACGCTAAAAATCGGTACTCGGCGGCAGGATTCGCTATAGGTATTCATTCTCCCATAATTTCAATCTGATTTATACCTAAATATATGTGATCTATAATAGTATATGTGTTTTTAGAAGAGCCTAATACGTTTGTTTCCTTAGTGTTTTTTAAACTTGAATAATTCTATTTATGAAAAATTGATTAAAATTTACTGTCTATTTTATTTTTGAATGAAAGCATACATGGTGACTTTCATTTGTTTTTTAGATCCTGATGCCCCAAGTCGTGCCAATCCTAAATACCGAGAATGGCATCACTGGCTTGTAGTCAATATTCCTGGAACTAATGTAACTGAAGGAATGGTAATGTCTGAATATGTTGGATCAGGCCCCCCTCAAGGCACTGGTAAGGGTTTTTAAAAATATATGTAAAAACTGAATTTTACAAAATATTTTATCTGTGACCTTTTTTATGCCGCTGATATGTGCATTATGTTATGAAAATAATGTAATGCTACATCATCAAACCTTGTATTAGTAATTCTAATAATAAAATTAGAGTGTCTGAATACTAAACCTGAGTAATTCCATACAATAATGCACAAAATTTTATTATATCAGGGCAAAAATATTTTTCACAAACACAAAAAATATGTATATGCATTACATCAGCATCAATTAATAAAGATTGGCAACTCATGTTATGATGTAGTTATCTTGTGTATTGTAAGCTTGATTTGCTGTTTCAAATAAATTGATTAGCAAACATTTTCCCTGTTATTTGGTTTCTGCTTTAATTTTATCCATTTATGTTGTATAAGCTACTAGTTATTGTGAAAAAATAAATTGGAATTTATTTTTGAACTTGACAGTTAAGTTTTTAAACAGTAACATTATAACTGAACCTGACTACTTTACATGGTGACATTATGAATTGCAGTTAAATAGAAAGAAAAAGAAATAAAATACATAAATATAATAATTTTATTTTTAATACAAATAATTAACACAACCATCAGAAATAAAGCATGTATATATACATATTATATATTCAATAAATTTAAAACTTTTACAAGTCACATTTTTTAAATTTCTAACAAAACGCTCCCTCCCTCTATATATATATATAAAAAAAAAAAAAAAAAACCCTGTTTAAATTTTACTCCAAGTAAATTTATCTAAAAAAATCTTAAGTGTGTAGCTATAATGCAATGTTTTTCATTTCGTTATTTTACCAATTCTTGTAATCCTTGAATTGACTATGTATGTACCATTGTTTCATGGTCTATAAAGCTGTATCCATGATTAACTTAAAATTATTTATAACCAGCAGTTTCAAATTCTTTACTTTCTTTATTTTTCCAATCATCAAAATAAATCAGGAGTAGCGTGTTGGCCAAAAAATTCCTGACTCCTGATTACCGATTAAAGCTCTTTTTCATAATTTTTGTAATGCGATTGTTATTAATGGATTTTGAAGGATTTGTGAAATAAATTCAGTGACTTTTAATGAACCCATATGTCTATAAAAAAAAGTTTTCAAAACAAAGTATTTTTTACAACTTTAAAAATGTAGTATTTACACTCACTTAAAATACATCATTGTACTCTGAATGTGCTTACAAAAAATGCATATATTCTATAAAATTTAACAGTACCAAATTAACAGGCACTAAAGTATTATAGAGTAACTCAAGACAAAAAATAATTGTACATTTTAAGCAAGAAAATGCTATATTTGTAATACACCAAATCTTATATGTTCTTAATAATAGCTTTTATAAGATCTTCTTTTCATTGTAGATCCTAGGTAGCATTTTATAAGTCTCATTGATGAGAAAAAAGTCTCTCAACACTTACCTGGTTTGCTGCTAAAGCAGTATCTATCTGTTACTGTTTGTATTATTGGAGGGCATAATTGGATTGTCTCTAGTATTTTATCTTTTCAAAATTCCAGAAAATAATGCAAAATTAAATTTATTTTTATTAAAGAATCGGAGTCAGCTTTTAAACCGACTCCAAATTCCGTCAGACATGCTCCATTCTTGACTCTGACTATCCTATAAAGTAAATGGCAGATCCCATTTCAATATTTACATCTATCTCTTCCACTAGAATTGAAGATAAATGTTTTTTCATATGTTTTTAAATGAAACCAGGAGGACAAAAGTATTATTATAAATAATTATATATGTGGTGCAAATGTATATATGTGGTGCATCTGCTCAGCAAAGAATATTTTTGGTATACAATCGATAGCAATCTAGCTCAGTTGTATTGAACAAATATTTTAATTATGACTTCTATTATAAAGAGAGTATTTCAATGCCAGTTAGAAAATTATAGTTATCGTCAATTGTAATATTTCATATAAAATTGAATATGCTGAAAATCTATTAAGTTAGAAATATATAGCAGTGAAACTTCTGTCCCTTTAATCAATGCACAATTTGTTCTTGTATTTATATTTATAAACAAACATTATCTATACCTTTTTTATTAAACGTTTTTTGGATATGAATATTTAAAATGGATTTAATATTCAATTTTAAATTTAATTTAATGATAATACTTTCATTATTTGAAAGGAAATAAGAAAAGGGACCATTCTATCTGTTTTATTATGTTTTGGTTCTACAGATATGCTTTCAAATTAAAAAAAAAAAAAATCTCTATGAATAAGTATTGAAAATAAGATTTGTGCATTGCAAATGCTTTTGATTGCTTTATTTATGTATATAAAAATTGATGTAATATGTGTTCTACCGTAATTTAAAAAATTTAAGTAGTGTCTTATTTTTTACTTCACTGAATTCATTATTTTTATTTGGTATGTAGCCAGAAATCTCAGAAAGAAATTATCAACATCATTTTTTAATTAAACAGAAACTTTATTTTATGCGAGGCACCATTTAGTGGCATGATTTAGAAATTTTCTTGAAATTAAAATAGTAAATTTTTTAGATTTATGTAATTGTGTTCTTTTACACATTTTTTGCACACTTAGTACATTTTAATACATTACTTAGTACATTACATACTTAGTTCTTTTACACACTTAGTACATTTTTGTTTGATACAAATTTTTTTATTATATAGGCTTATTTATGGTTTATTTTCAAAAATTTTTATTTATAAGTAGTAATTCAGAATAATTGTTTGTTTACAATATGCTAAATGTTAATTTTTAATTGGTTATGAGTAGAGATATGGAATCAAATCGGGACTCAAGAATTTTTGAGCTGTTTAAAATCCAATTCCTAATCATTTTATAATTTTTTTTTTTCCAAAATTCTAGGAATTAATGTTAAAAAAGGCAATTCAATTGTATTGTTTAATAATGCAATCAGTAGCAAAGACAATTACTGCTTTAGCAGCATAGCAAGTAAGTGTTGAGAGACTTTTCTCTGCATTGATGAGGTTTATAAAAAAAGCTATCTTGAATCCACAATAAATGAAGATCTTATCTATTCTTTTGTTAAGAAAGAATAAGATTTAATATATTATAAATAAAAGCATATTTATGCTTAAAATGCATAATTTTCTTTTTGCTTGTCTTAAGTTATTCCATAATACTTTGATGCCTGTTAATTTGATACTGTTATTTTTATAAGTGCATTTTTTGTAAGCAAATTTAGAGTGTAAAAATTTCAACACTTAATGCAAATACTATACTTTTAAGTTGTAAAAATATTTTGTTGAGAAAAAAAAATTGTTTTTATAAAAATTTCAATAGAAGTAAGTTCAATAAATGTCATTGATTTTATTTCACAAATTCTTCTAAATCTGTTGGTAAAGATCATAATACATAAATTACAAAAAATAGTCAGGAGTCAATTGAAAAAATCTGAGCCCAGGAATTTGGAGTTTTGGAAATTTTTGGGACGACTCCACATCTCTGATTATATATGTTTTTACACCTGCAGTTGAAATTTCTGTTTGATTCAATTTCCTCCATTCACCAATGTTTTTTCTTTTATTATGACAACTTTTATCGTTTGTTAAAATTTATATTAAAAATTCTTTTTCTTTTATTACTGGCATTTTTGGCCTTTATAAAAATAAGTTAAAATATTTTCGATATATATTATTTGTGTTTAAATTATGATATTTTATTATTTTAGGTTTGCATAGATATGTGTTTTTGGTTTACAAGCAACCTGGAACAATAAATCCTGATGAAAAGAAGTTATCCAATAGGTCAGGAGACCACCGAGGAAGATTTAAGATAGCAAATTTTGCTAGAAAATATCACTTAAGCAATCCTATTGCTGGTAATTTTTATCAAGCTCAATGGGATGATTATGTTCCTAAACTTTATGAACAGCTTGCAGGATAAATTTCATGTCTGATACATTGGACAAATTTCACGTATAACTACTTTAATGTCTATTATATTATGTATAAGGTTGTTAAAAATATATAAATGTGTTTTTGAAATTCAAAAAGATTGATTTTTTTTTGTGTGAAGGTAAGTATTTTTTTTGCTGAAAAAAATACAAATACACAAACAAAAATATACGTAATTTTTTTTTTTCTGTTTGACATGATTTTTTTTTTTTTTGTCGTCAAAAAAGATACAGGATTTTTTTTTTATTTTATGAATTCCAATGCAGCTTCTTAAAAAGCACTATCCTATATCGAAAGGTTTTATTATATTAATATGAATAAGATTAAAAACTTTATAAAAAAAATAGAATTTTGTTATAGAGTTGTTATTTTGTAAAATAGTTTGACTTGTCATAACTAACATTTTTCTCCAAATAATCTTCATTGTTTTTTTAATGAATTATTTTGTGTATTTTCTGCAATATGGCTCCATATAAAAATTTTGAATGTAATTCATGTTACTCATTTAATTTCGCATTAAATTATTGGATCATAAATAAAAATATTTTGCATTTGTTATTTTTATATTTTTTATAAATAAAGTTACTTCTGAAAATATGATTTAAGGTTCAAAATGTTTTTCACAAAATTAATTGAATGAAAATTTATATCATGAATCAGTAAATTGTTTATAATGAAATTTACTATCAAGCATTAACAGCTGATGTGATAGGAATTTATTTCATGCTTAATTTATCTTATCATTTTCTAAAATGTTATCCTCTCAGCTGTTTCTCTTAGAAAGAAATTAAACTGTAGTGAGTATGCCATAAAAAAGGTTTCTGAAACTAATGTTTTAATAAATCAACCTTCAGTGTTAATAAAAAAATCTTGAAGATTTTTAATTTTCCAGTCTGAAATTATAAGAAACTAGAGATTTTGAAAGATTTACTTTCTGTAATACACAACAATAGTTAATATTTCATTGTATAAATTATCTGTTTTTAAATAAATTGCTCTCTGTTAGAGAAAAATAATTATACCTATTAATATTGTAAAATTATTGATTCTTTAAATCAATTGTGCTTCACTAAGGGTTTATGCATTTTATGTGATCTCGTTAGGAAAAATGTTATTTCATCATTCTTATTTTCTTATCAGTAATCAAATCTAGCATTTTTTCCTTTAATAAACACATGCAATAAATTACTGAAGTATGTTTGTGATCATTAATACAAATAATCATATTGTTTCATGTTATGTTATCATTGCTGCATACATAGAAAAATAACTTATCTTGAATATTTAAAAATTATGATAATTATTAACAACTGCAAAATGTAAAAAGATTAAGAGATTAAATTAAAGCCCCTTTTTGCACTAATAATCTTGCTTGCAACTATCGTAACTCAATAATAGTTATTCAGTCACGAATGATATAGCACATTGTCATTTTTGGTTGCCCAGTATCTACAAATGTTTCCTTATATAGTCTGTTCATCAAGAACAGACACATGATAGCTACCACCGATCTCGGTGAAGCTTTTTAACGCTAATCTATAGTTACAACCGACTTCAAATTTTTCACAGATTACCGATTGAATGCAGTCTGTGCTGTGTTTTTTTTTAAAAAGCTTTATTTCCGTCGATTTATCTTTTTAGTAGAATAAAACTGAAGAAAGAAAAAGATAGTCTGTTCTTTGGAAATAAAAAAAAAAAAGATAAGAGAGATGAGGAGGAGATGATTTTGAATATCTCACGGCATGGAGTTGCAGTTGAATATTGATGCTACATTAACAGATGTAGTCGAAAATGCAACTCGTTCTAGTGCAAGTAAAGCTTCCTTTTCCGAATTATTTGTGAATACAAATGTGAAGGTCCATTAAATTCATTCACCAAAGACAAAATCCTCGCGAAAGGATATTCTTCAAGATGTTGATGACTTTGACAGAAATGCCAAAAAAAATGCATTTCGTTTTTGAAGGAAAAATTTATGAATTTTTTCTTTCAAAACGAAATTCTTAAAGTAGTGAATAACGATTCTGATTTTAAAAATTCTCATTTAAACTAACGACTTCAAAAGAATTAAGTTTCAAATATGTAAAAAGATAAAGAAACAGTTCACTTATTGAAAATGACGAAATAGTTCTGTGGTTCAAAAAACATTTACAATCAATTAAAAGAAAAGTTGCAAAAGAAAGATGTAAAAATATATTATTCTAGCCCAGGGGTCGGCAACCTGCGGCTCGCGAGCCACATGCGGCTCTTTGGATGTGAAGTTGCGGCTCTTTAGTTCCAAAAAACGCAAATATTATTTATTTTATCAAAAAAAAAAAAAAAAAAAAATATTTAAAAATCGTTTAAACAAGCATGTACGTAACGCAACAAAAGTGGACAGCTTTAAAAGAAATGCCGCGAGTTGAGGCACTTATATTCGACGCATGGGAATAGTCTTCCAGATTGCTGCAGTGAGGTGAAGAAGTTGGCATTTGAAGTGCTGACTATCTTCGGATCGACATATTCGTGCGAGCAAGCGTTCTCTTGCATGAATATAATTAAAAGTAAAAGTAAGAAGTCAACTAACGAATGAAAATTTAGAGTCGTGTTTGAAACTTGGAAACAACAAGTTATGCGCCAAATTTATCCTCCAAACTTTTTTTAAAACCGAGGCAAAGCCATCGCTCCCTTTGAATTTGTTTGCTCAATTGTTTGTTATTGAAGTACAAGTTAGTGTTGTAAGTAAATGTTTAATTGTTTTACTTAAATAATAAGTAATTATCTAATAATGTCATATATATGTTATCTAATTTGTTGTGAAAACACTACTTATATATGAATAAATAGATATTTTTTCTTATTCATAAGAAAAAAAAACTATTTTATCCTTTATATCTAGTTTTTAAAGAGCCACAAAATTTTTTCTTGCCAACAATGAATAGTCATAAATAAAGTTTTTTGATAAAAAAAAAAAAATAATCTAGTTATTCATGATTTAGTTTTTTTTTTTTTTTTTATCAAAAACTTTATTTATGTGAGAGTACTATTTATTGTTGGCAAGAAAGCCTCTTGTGGCTCTCAAAAACTTTGAAATTTCAGAATTGTAATTCTTGGGCTCTTCCGACTCAAAAGCGTTGCCGACCCCTGTTCTAGCCCATATAACCCGGCGTTGCATGAGCCAGAAAAAAAAACTGTTCATTT
>BPLR01018768.1:0-26996 GCA_021605095.1 Caerostris extrusa
ATGGCGAGCGCCGCACCCGTTACCACCAAGAGAACACCATTGAACGACACCGTTACGGTGGCAGGATGGCTCGGTTTGGGGGAGGAATTATGCTCTTGGTTCCAGAACTGACCTGCATGTTCAGAGTGTAACAATGACAGGCCACATCTATCGATGTCATTCTGGGAACAACATGTACGCTTGTTTCGGGCGCCAGGTGCTGAATTCTGTTTATGGATGACAACGTCCGTCCTCACCGCAAACATTGTAGACGAATGCCTCAATTGAGGATATCACCTCGTATGGATTGGCCAGCATACTCACCGGACTTGAACCAATAGAGCATGTGTGGGGATATGCTTGGCCGACGAATTGCAGCCGTCAACCCTCCCACCCGTCAACCGGAACTGGAGTGGCATTGCTTGATGAGTGGTGTAATATTCCCCAAGATCGATTGATAATTTGATACTCAGCATGCCTAGGCGTTGCAAAGGCCTGTATGATGTCCGAGACATACTCCAAAATAACCATCATACTAACCATGTTATACTGTTTTTTTGTAAATAGGTTCTGAAATTGCTCCAGGGAGTAAAATCGCAATCTTTCACTAATCATGCCCAGTAGCAATACGAGTGATTCTTTGCCGTTTACCTCTTTGTTTAACAAATAGACTTTACGGAAAGCAGCTTCAAATTTATTTTGCTTCTTGTCTCTCTCTTTGCCTCTTTGTAGAACTTCCAGCTATTACTCCGCGATTTGATGCACATGAGTAAAGTCATCCATTTCTTCGCAAAATCGTGCATTACAACTCCTAATGCTCAAAAGTGAGTGCAAACAACAAAGTAAAATCTTCCTTGAGTTTCTGATTGCATTCTAACTCTTCAAAGATTTCATCATAAATTAATAAATGTACCTTTGATTTATTTTGATAAAATGTCTTTACTATATATCCTTACAATATAATCAACTTGAATATCCTCTATTGCAATACAACCCAGCGAATAATACTTTTTGACAGTGAAATAACAAATATCTTTAAGCCCCCAAGATACATTTCCTTTATCAATTGATCTCTTCTGTACAATAATTTAAATTTCCTTTTATTCTTAATTATAAAAGTCGCTAAAATAAGGGACAGAAAGAATAAGTGTTAATAGCAAGCATTAATAATTAGAAATTTATTAAATACCTCATGTACTTTTACAGGACATCACCTTAAACACCCACCAGCAGTAGAATCCGCGCTTTACGTTCTAGATTTTTACAAAAATACTTGTCCGCCGTACCATTTCTTAATCGTTATAAGAATATAAAATGTACAACACTAGAATCGTAATCATTATATGCTTTTTGATATTTACGCGTATACAAGATATTTCTCGATCTCATTCTGCAGAAACACATGCTTGATGATCTTTGAATTTAAAAATTCTTGCAACTTTAAGCCTTAAAATATATTTTGGCTTAGAACAGGCATTGAAATATTTTGGTGTGTCAAGCCTTTAAACATACTAAAAATCAAAAGCCCTTTTATCAAAACAATCTAGATCACTACCTTAAACAAGTTTTATAATTTTTTCAATAATGCTTATAGTTTGTTTCAATTTGTGCAAAAGTGACGACTGAACATAAACTCATCAATAATTTCTTTTTTTCTTCTAATGCAGCTGGCAAATAGACCGCAAAGCATAAAGGCTGCACCGATGTTACCTCTCACTTTGCATTACCCAGGGGTGCGTGTAACTTGATGGTAAGCCACGGACGTAGTAACAATGCCCCCGCAACGCTCTACGATTCTATTAGACCAGGACCTACAGCTTAAAGCGAATTCCGAACCACTACAAACATCCATGGCAAAGCCGAGATTTGAACCCGATACCTGTGGTACCGAACAACAGAGTGCGCTAGCCATTCGGCCATCAGCCAACAGCAACAACAACAACAACAAAATACATGCTCCTAACATAAGAATGTTCACTGCTATCCCATCCCCGTAAATTGTACTGGTAAAAACATGGAACATTTGGTGCTAAGCCTTGGATTCGGAGAATTTATAAACGCATGACAAAAAGTCCTTTGGCATAATACAGGATTATGGTCGGCTGGAGCTTTACAGTCATTTTTTAAACTTTGGGGCCATTTAGGGACTGGGGACTTACAACTTAACGTGGACCGAACCACTCACAAACATCCATACCCCAGCTAGGATTCGAACCTTGAAGCCTGTGGGTACCAAACGCCAGAGCGCTAACCAATTGGACATCAGACCGCCAGTGGTTTATGGGATTGGTGGATTCCAAGTCACGTGTTGGCGTTATTATACAACCTATGACTAGGCACTATAGTTGTTTGTGCTGGATCAGCTATTCCATGAATATTAGAGCGTTTGCATAACCGTTAGCTTTTCTCCCAGCGCGCATGCTAGGAAATTGCGCATGCGTATCTGTAATAATGTTTCCTATGAGCATGCGCGTTAGGGAGAAAAGCTAACGGACGTCCAAATACGGTATGCAAAAAACTCTATTAACAAGCGGTATTGGTAGCGCTTTTACAAACATATTGTGGTGGTAAAATGGGTGGTAAAAGATACTTCGGAAGGGTAATTATTGCAATTAAAATTATTTTAATTTTTAAACAATAAAATTTTGAATTATATACTATCAAAAGAAAGATTAGAAGAAAAAAAAAAATCTTCAATAACTATGCAATTTAAAAAAAAAATATCCTCAACGTATATCCTGACTAGTACCCCCTAACAATTAATGGATTCGTCCGTTTCGAGTTTATTTTACTTTTCCATTGAACATCTGGTAAAAAAACACTATCGTCAAAAAAATCAGATACAGGGCCTAATGGCCGGAGCAGCTAACGATCTGGCGCTCGGTGCTACAGGTTTTATGATTCGAGTCCAGGCTGTGCTATGGATGTTTGTAGTGGTTCGAATCCACTTTAAACCCTAGGTCCTTGTCTAATAAAATCGTAGAGCATTGTGGGTGTAGTGTTACTCGTTCTGTAGCATATCTTTAAGCTACACTTGCCCCTAGGTAATGCTCAGTGAATAATAGCGGTGCAGCCCTTGCTTAGGCATAAAGATTAACTGTCTCTATATTGGCAGCTGCATTAGAAAAAAAAATGAGATACGAATTTTTCAGTGAGGAAAAAAACCCCACTTGGTTTCTTCCACTTTTTAGGATATTAATTGATCGGCTATCAATTTTTAGTTGGATCGATTATTATTAGTCGTTAATTATTATTGGTTAGGTTCGATATTATGATGAATTTTAATATGTAGATTATTTTCAAATGATAATGATTAATAATAGATGGCACAGTCAGTGCTGATGCATAACTGTATTTGCTACAGGACAAACAGTAAAAGGGCATTGTAAACAATGTAAGTTGGTTGACAGCCAGATTTGTGGTCCGTTAAGATTATTGTTGATGGTAAAATAAAAGCATATTATTATCTTAAAATGTAATAATAGTAGTAGTAGGTTTTAGATAATCTACTATACATAATTCCTGTAAAACGGTGTTTGTTCGGGATGAACTCCGAAACTAAGAATCCGATTTTAACTTTTTTTTTTTAAATGTGTGTTTTTGTTCCAACTTGAGAGATAGGATAGTTTTTTCATTCAGATTTTTTTTTTTTATTTAAATGCAAAAATCGGTTAAAATCTACACCCTCGAGGAAGTCGCTAATCTTGCAAACCGTGAATTTTCGCCAATTTTTCCGCCCGTTTCTTTAGGGTTGCAATACTGTAATTAAGAGGAATTGTAGCTTCATTTTCCGAACAATATAATGACTATTTTATTGCTATTTCGATAATTAATTGCAGAATTCTTATTTGCACTAATTTCATCGTTGGAGTAAAAAGTTTGTTTCACCACAGACGAAAGACATACCACAATAAAAAGGGGGCGAAGTGGATCCACCTTCCCGTGGTGCCCCTGGTAACGTCACTTAAGACGGTCAAGAGATCCGCAAGTTTTCGGCGGGTGTGCTCTCGGCTCGCTCTATAACGTGGCGTTCATGCCCTGAGTAACAGTAAGCCCAGTTGTGGGCAGCCATGTTTTTGTGTGGGGGTGTTGTACTTTATCACTATCCGTGAAGCCGGATAAGGCGGAATCCAGGTAGCCCTGAGTGGATACAGTCGTGCTTCTAGTC
This sequence comes from Caerostris extrusa, assembly GCA_021605095.1. Taxonomy (NCBI): domain Eukaryota; kingdom Metazoa; phylum Arthropoda; class Arachnida; order Araneae; family Araneidae; genus Caerostris; species Caerostris extrusa. Next base: position 4,148 of record BPLR01018768.1, read on the forward strand.
ATTCAGTTACCGCAAGCCTTCGGCAGGACGGTTATATTATTTGAATACCACAATAAAAATAAGTTAGATGGTGCCGTGTCTCGACGTCTGTACTACTTAACCGTAAAAATTCTCATGTTCTGAATATTATTGTTTTATGTACTGCTTTAAATTTTGTGAAAATTATCTTGTATGAAATAAATAAAGTTGTCTCGTTTATAAGTTCCCCATGTTGATAAGTTGTGATGTGTAAATACATTGTAATTTTAGATGAGGATTAACTACGATCAGATTACATCGACAAATAAATGTTATTTGTGTCCTCGGGGTTTCAAAGTGGAATTCCATATTAAAACAGAATTTAAAAAATGGCCAGAACAGCAAGAACGATGACTCACAAACTCAAGTAAATCCTGCTATTCAAACACAAAGAGTCAATGAAGCATAAAAGACAAATGGAGATTTTAAAAACAACAAGAACTGATAATTATTTTATTTAAAAATATTAGTTACATATTCTAGAAACATTAAAATACATTTTGGTCAATCTTGGGAAAATTTTTTTTGTATGATTTATAAAAGTTCTACTACTGAAAATGATAATTGAAAAATACAATACAATTAAAATAAAATCGGGATATAATAATAAATGACTTAAAAAAATCACAATAAAATGCAAACGATCTTTTAAGGTACACGAACACCTTCGAAGGAATTTTTTTGAAATTTTTAATCTTTTACACATTTTTGGATTGAATGTATCTAAAAACTAATGATTTCACATAAAAAAATTTCATTTTTATTATTATTATTATTTAATTTTTATAAGCTAAAATAAGGGTAAAATGGCAAAAATTGATACTCTTACAAAACATGATAACTTAAAAATCAAATCAATATTTTTCAAATTTCTAAGTTTGTATTTGTTTGTACTAACATATTACAGGGAATGGATCTCTGGTAAATTTATATCTTTATTATTTATTATTTTGTGCTAGTTTAAATGCTGTCGACACAAAATTCTTTCAAAAATTTGCATGTAATTCCAAGCTTAACAATTAAAATAAAAATATTTATGTAGCTATAATCATTTCAGAGGTCTATTCCCTGTAAACATTTATGAAAAACATAAATACAAAGTTTTGTAGCATTTGGATCAAAATTACTTGTGTTATGGTGTTTCACAAGAAAACAAAAAGCATAAAAATTCATTTTGAGAAAAGCTAAAAACAACTTTTAATTAGAGATATTACTTTTAAAAATGTTGTAAATATATTAAAATGCCATTGAATTATCAAGTTCATAGTCTTATTTATTAAAAAATACAGTTTTATTTTTCCTTAAAGTTTAAATATTTTCTGAGCTTTGTTTTGAAAAAGTAAAAATTTGCTCGACAAAATTTTTTTTTACAACTTTCTCCTATTTGCAAAGGCTTTTTAATATGAAATGACCTGGATTTAAAATATTTAGCCTTTTGCAAGTGTTTTGATTAAATATATTCAGAACCTTTGAATTTCACATAAAAATATCAACTTTAACTATTTTTTATACAATTTATTCTTTAAAATATGGATAAACATTGCAAAAATGTGATATTGTTGCAAAACTTGATAATTCAAAAATAAATAAAACCCGAATAGTTTTTTCCTTTGCAAGTATTTTTATGCTGGGAATATCATGTAGGTAATATACTGTTTTCAAATTTATATCTTAATTATTTATACATTTTTGTATGCTTAAAGTTTGTCGACACAAACTTTTTTTTTTTTTACAAATTTACAAAAATTCTTAGTTTAAAAACTAAAAATAAAAAATAATTTATGAATTTAGGTTAATTTCCATGTTCTATTCATTTCATACATTTTAAGAAAACTTTTACATGAAGTTTCAAAGCATTTAGAAAAGAAATATTAGCATTATGATGTTTTGAATGAATACAAAATGCATAAAAATTCAAATAAGAAATAATTAAAACCAACTTTTAAATGTAAATAAAGACAAATATACATACATAAAAATGTTATTGAGCTTTACATTCTCCTTTATTAATATAAACACTTATTTATTTGTTTTGTTTTCTTTAAATAACTTCCAACTTAAAAGTACCATTTATCAATTTTTCTTCGACAATATTTAAATCACTCAAATTCTTTGTTTTTCAAATAACAAAAGTTTTTAAAATAAAATGTCCTTGATTTTTCAACTTGCAACTATTATAATACCTTTTATAAAATTTTAATGTTATCATTATATCAAATAATTGCAGAGTTTACTTCATTTTCACACTTTTCAAAAAATCCTTAAAATTTATCATCTTTCTTTAAAATTATATTGTATATTATATTATCTTGTAGTTCACATTTCATTTTAGAATTCTTAATCAAATACAACACATGTTGACAAACTTTAAGCATAGAAAAGTTCAATCTTTTGATTCACAACTTTTCATTCAATATATTTTATACCAATTCAACTTCAAACTTAGAAAATAAAAAAAATATTGATAATCAAATCAGGTAATACTTACATACAATTGATTTATTTCTTATAGAAATAATATAAACATTAATATAGAAATATAAGAAACGGATAATGTTCAGTCAAACCCCGTATTGTTTGTTGTAAAGGTATAATGAGTTTATATTTTCTCTTGATGGATGTATTTTATCAGTATTTATCCCCTGAATTAGACTCCAAACACAGAATTTAATATGATTTTTGGAACAGAAGCTTAAAACCTGGACCTAATGAGAAAACTCAATTTGGGGGGGGGACGACAAGTATTGCAAGACAGGTTTCGTAAGTGGCTTACTGCTCGATGTTGTACAAATTCCAAGGTACAACTTGGACGACTACTCAAATTCGGGTTGTCGAAAGATTTGATGAGATTGGCGAGCCCATTAAATTCAGGTTACTTGACAAGAGGTCCGGCGTTTAAGTCCAGAAGGCTATTGGTGACATCATATTTGATGAAGAGATGGACAAATATGCGACCTTGATTAATCGATTGATCCTCAGCTGTTCATGCGATCGAAGTGTTCTGCTCGCGAAGAACGCGGGAAAGGACAAGAAATTCGAAATGATCTTGATATTTTTGAAGATAAGCGAAATGGAAAAAGTGAATATTTGACAAATGTTGAGCTTTTGATCAAGTGATTTGTTTCTATTCTTTATACAACAAACCATCAATCACAGAGATCACAGATAGCTTACGCCCACAAACTTGTTTCAATGTGTAAATGTAGAATTGTTCGACATTTACAATTAATATTTTTATGATTAAAATTACCCAACACACATATTTGGATTCCTGTAGACACAACGATATATTTGAGAAGCATTCAATGTATTAGAAGCTCACCTTCAGGGATCCATGCGAACTGCTTTGGTACACTCCACAATATGCATTATCCACACAAATTGACGGTTACAATAATATACTGTTAATGAAGATGTAAGGCACTTTGCATTTTGTGTTCGAGGACCGAAACATTTTCCAAACAATCCAACAAGTTTCGCGTGTTAGGTATACAGATTTTACGAATAAACAGTAAATTGAATCTGTACTTGTCATTTTTAAACATCGATCGGTTTAAGAAAAAAAGCAATTATAAATTTACACATAAGTACTTAAATATTTTCCTCTTAAATCACTTTAGAACGCATTTATTTTAATCACTCGTGGTATTTGCCACTTTGGTCAAAACTTTACCGTCGATCTCCCAACGATTTCCTGATAAACCCACCACAAAAACATAACCCTCTTCACCTCAAAGAATGTGTGTAAACTGAAGCATTTTGAATGCATTTACAAATAAAAAGTAAATGACTAAAAATTCTTGATTCTGGGCATTTTCTTTTAATATTTGGAATATTAAAACATCACTATTTGATTTTTATTTTTTTCATTGCTTTTTTACTTTTTCATCTTTTTACAATACATGCTCAAAAATACATTCTTCGAAAAAAATTTATTTTATATGTAAACTATATTTGTATCATTCGACTCGGCGAGTTATTTTTAGGTAGATTTAAAATTTACCATTGATTTTTAACACAATACCTAGATAAAATATCAAACACGAATTTAGTAAAGCATTTTTTATAGACGGCAATTTAATGTGGTTAATAACATCGATTCGAAATATATAGTGAATAATTCATTTCAATTGCGTTGGCTAGAGAAACGATTTTATTTCAATAACCGTATCACACAAACTGAGACGCGGATGAATACATCGTTTTTATAACAATTCATATACAGCTCGAGGTAGATTTTCGATGAGGTGAGTAAGTGATTTGGCAGAAGTGAATTTCTAAACTGATACAAAAAAATCATCCGTGATTGTTGGCGGTCTGTTCACATCATTTCTTTTTTAATCGAACTACGAAATATGATTAGGATGGGAATTAGGAGTTTTCTTAAAATAAACAGCGTGGCTCTTTAAAAACAAAACATAAATTTGATGTCCGTGCGCAGTGAATCACAGAGACACAGATTTTAAAATACTTTTACACGTAATAAAATTAATGTATTATAATAAGAATAACAGGCATAAATGTTTCCCTTGCAGTATGGTGTAACTTTATTTTATCACCCAATTTGCAACAATTCTATTTTATAAGAATTGTTGCAAATTGGTCAATGTGTCATTGTTCTTTCCCTATGTGCAAGAAGAGAATTATAAAAATTCAATAGGACTATTAAACATGTTTTTTGTACGATATTTATGAAGATAAGCAAAGCAGAAAAGTGAAAGATTGGAAAAATATGATTTTTTTTTTTGGTTAAATAAATTATTTCTATACTTCAGTCAATAAACCATCAATTACAGGAAGGGATCCTTTGTGCTCATAACCTTGTTTCTTCGTGTAAAGGCAGAATTGCCGACAACGTTTACAAATTTTAATATTTTTATGAGGTAAATTGGTCAACTTGCGTAACTGGATTGCTGTATGATAATGATGATGATGTTGGAGCTCAGTGGGCCTCAGCTGGGCCTCATCTCCGGTGGTGCCAAGCATAAAAAAGAAGGAATACCTTGAAATGCCCAGAGTATAAAAGGAAATCGTGAGAATTGAAAAAGTCCTAAAATTCAAAATTGAATTGAGGTAGGTTACAGCAGAATATTCATAGGTCTTTTAAAATTAGAGTGCAGTTCATAGTGTTCGATCTCTGGAATGGCCAGTTGTTGGTGCTTGTCCATATTATTGAAAAATATTTCTGAAAGTTTTTTTTCAGTACTTTTGAGAGGTAGTACTGAGATGGATCTTCGAATATCAGCGTTTCTCATGAACCAGTTGGCATTCGTTATTTGTCTAATGGTCCTATTTTGTTGAGCTTCCAAGATTTTAGTATTATAATTAGTGGCATAGTGGATTGCTGTAGACACAACGATGCATTCAGAAGCATGCAGAATCCAGAATACCTGCAAACTGCTTCGAGACACTTCACCATTTGCATTGTCCACCCACACCGACGGTTTCAGTCGACGGTTACTGAAGGTTATACTGACGGTTACATTACAACTCAGTTAATGATGCTGAGCGGAACTCTTCCGCACCGAAATAATCTACAAACATTAAAACAAGTATCCTGTGCTAGGTGTACAGAATTTCAGAATAAATAGTAAGATTAATTCTGTACTTGTCCTTTTAAGCGTCAATAGGTTTAAGAAATTAAGCAATTGTAAATTTACACTTAAGTACATGATATTTTAGTCTTAAATGACTTTAGAACTCACGTATTTTAATCGCTCAAGGTATTTGTCACTTTGGTCAAATCTTTACCGTTGATCTCCCAACGATTTCCTGATTAATTCCCCAAGAAAAACATAACATTCTTCTCCACAAAAAATATGTGTAAGGTGATGTATTTTGAATGCATTTAAAAACATATACTAAATGAAAATTTTTTCCAAGACCTTTTTTTTAAGACTTCGTACATTAATTGTGCATCTCTATGGGTTTTTTTTCTTTTCCATTACTTTTTTTTTTTATACTTTTTTTTCTTCCAATGGAAAACATTCTTAAAAATACATCGTTCGAAAAGAAATAAAATTGTACCATTGAGTTTTAAAACAATAACTTGATATAAACTATCAAACACGAATTTAGAAAAACTTTTTGTAGACGAGAATTCAGTGTAGTGAATAAAATCGCTTAACGATATTTAGTAAATAATCCATCTCAAACGCCTTCTCTAGTGCAAATATTTTATTTCATAACCGCCTCACACAAATTGAGACGCGGATGAATACATCGTTTTTATACCTATCCATATATAACTCGAGGTAGTCTTTCGATTGTGGTTGAGTCAGTGATTCGGCAGAAGTGACATTCTACACTGGTGGAAGTAACTCAGCTGTGATTATTTTCTGGAGATTCATATCAAAGTGTTCTGGTTTTAATCGAACTCCGAAGAAGACAAAATGCCTCCAAAAAGAATTGCTAAAAAACGATTGTCAAAGGTGCACCAGAAACGACAAGAAGATATTCGAAATGAAAGTTCTGAAGATAGACAATCGGTGTATATTACAGAAAAACAACAACAGCAGAAGAATCAATGGCAGAACAGCAAAGCAGGCTAGAAAGTAACCGTTTTAGTAACTTGCAAACCAAACAAAGCCAAATATCGGAACAAATGGAAACAGCCATGTATGACAACAAACGGCAACGTATGCGCGAGTTGTATCAGCGATATAAAGCGACAGAAGCGCAAGAACAACCTGAAGGAAGACTGGAACAAACGCTTGCTCGTATGTCGCGACTCAGAATAGTAGAAACAGGAGAACAACATGAAAGGATACTGGAACAACAGCGCGTATGTGACAGGCCAATTACAGCGTCTAAAACACCAGAACAACTTGAAAGAAGACTAAAATGCGCGCGAATAAGGCTCAGGCGACTTGCAACGACAGAAACACGAGAACAACATGAAAAAGCACTGAAACAAACACGTGCTCGTATGTCGAGGCTCGGAGTAGCAGAAGAAGAACATGAAAGGACATTGGAATGTCATCGCATAAGGTACAGGCGAATGAAAGAGACAGAAATACAAGAGGAACTTGAAAGGAGGCTGGAACGGATGCATTTATAGGGCAAGCCAACGAGAGCGGCAGAAACACCAGAAGAATGTGGAAGGAGACGGGTACGAGACCAGAAAGTTAGAAAAACAGAAATACCACAAGAAAGGAAGGCTGGATTTGAAAAATATCGAAAGCTATATGCACTAAAAAAGTAAAATATTTTATGAGTTTTTTTTTTTTCAATATCTTTTGGTGGCTGGTGTTTCAGTGTGCTATATTAATAATGGATTTTTGCCTCTTTTGCTGAATAAGGTGAAAATCGGTGTTTTCTTAAGACAAATTTGGTTTATTTTAAAAAACCAAAGCATGAATTGCACTCTTTAATGTCGTACACGCAAAGAATCGGATCCGTTTAGTATTTAGAATACCCTTGCGTTTAATATAAGCATGTTAAAATAAGAAATAAGAAAAATGAAAAAAAAGTTTTACTTGTAGTATGGAGAAACTTCTTCTTAAGTTGTCATGTTATTTTCGGATTCCATAGTATATTTTATTCTTGACAGTATTTGCAATCCACTGAGAATTTTATGTGATCAAACATAGATTATGAACATAACCTAATTTTTACATTCTCTCCAGAATATCGACAACAACGAAGATCTTGTGCCTGTAGAACCTCCCGTTGCCATCAAAGTAGAACCTGTCGAATTCGTTCCAGAACCATCAACCTCTGCAGAAATTGTCATCCAGGTGAATCCACAGTATTTATAATTTCATCCAGTGCAGCGACTTTCTTGTGTATATAAAAATGCAATTTGAATCGTATTTGTCTAATCTATGTTTCAATATTGGAGAAGTCGCTCATAGTAATTAAAACTTAAAGTAGATTAAACTCTTGTTTTCTCAGAATTTTGTATAAACCATAATTTCATTATTAGTCATATTAACAATGCACTGAGAATTTCATGAGGTCAAACATAGATTATATTGATTGTCTTTTTCCATTGTCTCCAGAATGTTCAAAAAGGTCAGCGGAGATGCAGTCCCATTGCAACCTGCCGTCTTCATCAAGGAAGAACCCAGGGAATTCGATCCAGAACCATCTGCATCTGCAGATATGGACTTCAAGGATGAATTCGTCGTTTCCGATGAAGACTACTCCGGATCTTCTGCTCTTGTACCACCATCCTTTGAACCCACCTCTCACATGATCTTTTCCATGGTCTGCATAGGGTCCAGCCAAAAATTAGACAAAGGCCAATAAGACCAGCTGAAGAAAAGTTTTACCATTCAACTATCTTTCCGTTTTTATGTGAACCTTCTATTGAGACAGTTTTTAACAATTATGCAAAAATAAATGTATTTTGATGTTTTTAAATTATGTAAATATTACTTTTAATAAATAACCATCAGTTATTCTGGTTTCTTACAAATGTCAAAACTTCCTTTATTATCCACTCAATAAGACACAAAAGCACTACATTTCATATAATTTTCGAAACAAAAAAGCTAAGGATCGAGGCTTCTTGTGCAAACTATGGATCTTGGTGGGAAGGGGCATTGGACGATTGGAACAAAAAGAAAGGTGGTGAACTACAAGCTAGAAAATTAAAATTTTTCCTTCATGAATGATTATTGTGTGTATTTATTCCCTCATTAAGATTCAAGACTCAGAATTTAGTATAATTTTCGAAACAAAGCTAAGAATCTGGATTTATGTGAAAACTCAAGATCTTAGTGTAGGGAACACAAAGCATTGGATGACCATTTCCTGTAGTGTCGTACTCCCTGATGTAGTACAAATCCCGGGGACAACCTCAACCAGTTCTCAAAAGCAGGTTGTCCAAAGATTTGGAAAAGGTAAATGTCTATTTCAATGTGGTTGGAGAGCAAGTTAAACTCAAAGGACTCGACAAGAGGTCTATTGATTATGTGCAGAAGGCTATTTGTGACATCGCATTTGATGCCGAGATGGAAAAATATGCAAACGTTTACCCGATCTTGATGAATCGATTGATCCTGGGCTATTCACGTGATCGAAGTATTGTTCATGAAGATGAGCAAAATGGAAAAGTGAATATAAGAGAGATGTTGATCTTTTTTTTTTATCAAATAATGGGCTTCTGTACTTTGTAATTGACGGCATATTGAATAGAGATCGTTTACGCCCACAACCATGATTCCATGTGTAAAAGCAGACTTTTTTTCTTTCTAATGCAGCTGTCAAACACTTAGACAGTTTGGTCTTGGATGCCTTAAGGCAAGCGCTGCACAGACGTACTCACTTTGCATGACCCAGGGGGCGCGTGTAACTTGAAGATAAGCCACGAACGCTGAGTAACAATGCCCCGCAACTCTCTACGATCCTATTAGGACCGGGACCTAAGGTTTAAAGTGGATTCCGAAACACTACAAACATCCATGGCACCGCCGGACTCGAACCCAAAACCTGTGGTTTCCGAGCGCCAGAGCGCTAACCACTCGGTCATTCAGGCCCCGTAAAAGAAGACTTGATGACAATGTTTAAAAATTCAATAGTTTTATGAGGTAAATTGCCCAACTCGCGTATTTGGATTCCAATAGACACAGCGATGCATTTCAGATGCATTCAGTGTGTCAGAAGACCACCTTCAGGAATCCATGCAAACTGCGTCGATACATTCCACAATTTGCATTAACTACTCAAATTGACGCTTTCAGTTAATGTTGCCATACGACACTTTTTTTTGTGTGTTCGAGAACCGAAATATTCTTCAAACAATCTAACAAGCCTCGTATGTCATTTATACAGAATTTCAGAATGATCAGTAAATTGATTCTGCACTTGTCATTTTAAACGTCAATAGATTTAAAAAAAAAAAACCTTTCATTAAAGTAACTACATGACATTTCATTCTTAAATAACTTTAAAGATATTTATTTTAATCGCTCACGATATTTGTCCCTTTGGTCAAATCTTTACCGTCGATCTCCGAACGGTTTCCTGATATCCCCCGCCCCCCAAAGAAAAAAAAAACTCAATCAACCTTGCATACATTCTTTGTGGAGATGAGAGTTTTGTGATGAATTTTTAATGCGCTTAAAAAATATATAATATATAACTAATTCATCAAGACCTTTTGCTTTTCACTTTTTCTTTTTTTTAAGTTATGGTATAGCTTTGAGCGTTTTTTTTTGTTTTTACTTTATCAATATATTCTTTTTATTTCTAATAAAAGCATCCTTAAAAATACATTTGACAAAAAAAAATCCGTTTAATTTTAGGTTTATACTATTTGATATAATTCCGTTTATCTCTCGAATAATTTTTTTTGCTAGAATCAAAATTTACCACTCGTTTGTAAAACAATATATTGAGAAACTATCAAACAAGAATTTAGTAAACACTTTTTTTTTTGTGGACGAGAATTTAATGTAGTGTAATATTATCGCTTAAAAATAGTTAGTAAACAAATCATTTCAAAAGAAAAAAAGTAGCGCAAAGATTTTATTAGGTTGGTGTATAATAATTATCAGGCATTTTTAAACTATATTATCAGGCGTCTTTGAACACTATTTATTATGAAAAAAGAGGCATAAAAATTCAACAGTAACATTTTTAAATGATTAATCCAGGTCGTAGTCACCATCTACTTCAATAACTGCTTCCCATTTGCTTGGAAGACGGTCGATTCCACGGACAAAGAATTCACGTTTCTTGGAGGAAATCATGCTTTCATATCCACCACTGTCGAAATTGTCATAATTTTTGTTCGCCTGCCAGTTTTTAGCGACAGATTGGCGTGGTAGGCGCTTCTGTGGAGGAGAATGTGGCGGATGTGGTTCCCATTCCTTGTGGAGATGCATTCGACTATACGATTGCATTATCGTGGTGGGAGACGATATGGTTCCTTTTTGTGCAGTCTTTTGGATGAATGGTCCACATTGAAGTTGTCGGCCAGCATTATTGTCAAACTTTCCGTCCCCTTCCACGTCTACCAAAAGTGGCTGGTCGTCGAAATCCGATGATCCACTTCTTCCTGGCTTATCTTCCAAGCTAGTGTCACCAGATTTGAAACGGGTAAACCATTCCCTGCATCGACTTTCGCTAATTGTGCCCTCACCGAAAAGTTTGTTGAAATTGCGAAATGACTGCGCTGCTTTCCATCCTTTCTCAAATTGGTACAGACGAATTGATATGACGAATATCAGTATGATTATCGACATACATTTTTATAACCTAAACGTAGAAGGATTTTTTTATTCATAAATTTATAGAATATTGTAAATTTTTATTAAGATATAGCACGTCAAAGAAACGCCTGATAATTATGCGCCAACCTAATATTTCCTTTACCGAATCACTCCAACTGTGACGCGGATGAATACATCGTTTTTATACCTATCCATATATAATTCGAGGTATTCTTTCGATGGATGAATTGGTGATTTCAGCGATTTGGTAGAAGTGAAATTTTACACTGATAGAAATAACAGGTCTGTGATTGTTAGAGAAGAACCACACGAAAGTAGACTGAGGCAAACGCGTGTTCGTGTATCTGGACACAGAGCATTAGAAACATCAGAACAATGTGAAAGAAGACTGCAACATATGCGTGAGTATTGGGCGCGAATTAGAGCGACAGAAACACAAGAACAATGCGAAAGAAAATTGGAGAATGTCTATAATTCGCTATTCAAAGCCTCAGAATCGGAAGAAAAATGTGAAAGAAGACGGGAACTTATGTGTGCATGGTACCAACGTTTTAAAGAGACAGAAACACCAGAAAATCGCGAAAAGAAGACAGGAACGTGATCGAATATGGAATTCGAAAGTTAGAGCAGCAGAAACGCCAGAACATAGGAAGGCCAGACTTGGAAAAACGTCGAATGTCATACCACAAAAAAAAAAAAAAAAGGAAAATATTTCACTCTAAATTGAATAATGTAAGGCATAACAACGTAATTATTTCGTTTAATAGCCAAAAATTATGAAAGAATTCTTATTCCTTTTTTAAAACAAGAATTTTTAAGAGCAATTCAGTTATCTAAATCGCTTTCCAAATTACTCAATGTGGAACTGCTTCTAAATTGATTATATATGTTTACATATTTGGTATACAGCATGTAGAAGCGACTGACGGGTGTTTTCAATAAACTTGACAAAATAATGTTTCGAAATTGAAAATAATAATAATAACAACAACAACAAGATATTCATTTAACTTTCGTAGGTTTGCGCTATAAAAAGTCATTGCCTTTTATAGTGATTTGGCTCTCAAATATTTGGTCTTTCAACTTCTCTTGCAAGAAAGGGCGATTCGTGAAATTCGCCAAAAAGATTCTTTAAGGGACAGGTTTTGGGTTCTTTGATATTTTCTTACGGCTTGCTTTTCTTGGATCTAATAATCTTGTTAAACAAAATTAAATAATTAATAATTAAAAAAATTTAATAGTTATAATTCTTCCCGTTTTTAATGGCGAAGTATTACTGTCCATCAAATTTATCTGACTTAAAACCATATTCCCTTTATGACTGCGCTTGTGTCCATCTACATCCCAGTGCGTTGTTTGTGGGAGTTTTCAATTGGGAGGATTTTTTTAACTTCCATTTTCTTTCTAAGAAAAATATGTTTAAAAAATACATATTTTTTTAATTTTGGATGTGCTTGTTAAAAAAATTAAACCAATTTTAATGAGACGAAACCGATACTAAGCAGAAAAGGATCCTTGCTTTAACAGGATTTGCAAAGTTTCGGAAGTTGCATCTGCTATAATATAACGAATGTTAAAGAAAAAATATTTTTGAAAACAAATTTTTATCGCGTGTTTGTTAAAAAGTAAACAGTTGGCAGGATTATTCGTTTATTTCATTATAAAATTTTAAATATCAGCTATGATACGAATTATGCTGCTAATTCTTCTTAAATATATACTTAAAATATATAATGACTTTAATAATATTTTTATTTTTGAAATTTTAAACTTTCAAAAAACAATCATTGCGTAACGTACAGATTTTTTTTTTTTAACAGTCTCAAACCTTTTTTTTTCTTTCACTCCTTTTACAGTGGAGTTGGATTCCGTATCCGACGTTCGCCAGGAATTCTTCATGGAATTTGGGATTCATTTTTTATATTTTTACGACTTGCTTTCTTTACGTCAGCAGTATTGGAAATATTTCAGTTTCCTGTTTCAATTTCTTAATACGTACTTCATCTAATCCGGTTTAAAAAACCTTTTTCCTCAAAAGTACACCAAATGCTCCTTGCACAGGCTAAAACATGAATTAAAAAATGGTCTTTCTTTCCATAATATTCGTTGTCCTCCTCGAAACTCTTGTGAAAACTTTGTGATTTGTGGCGCAATTTTTGACAATGGTCATTGACGGTGCGTAACAGTTTTGTGACAGGCTGGATTGCGAGAGCAGAACGCATGGATCATATGAACATCGATTACAGTTTTCATAGAGGCTACAAACACGAGTTCAATAAAAACACGCAAAAATCCCCTATATGTAAAATTTAATTTATAAAATTACAATTGATTTATTCTTTAGCATATTAATGCTAAAATGGAAAATACAGAACTAATTTAGTGTCTATTGAGGAATTCTACATCCCTACTGGCTATAAAAAGAATAATCGACGTCAAAATATGCGCATTCGAAATTGTTTACTAAAACTTTTCAAATATATTATTGCACCACATTAAACGACGTTGCTTGTTTATCAGCGGTTTCTTTGAATTATCGAAGCTTTATTTTAATTCGCACACAATATAATAAATCAGAAACAACAATACAATAACTCTGAATGTAATAAGTGTTCAATTTATAAGGTTTTATCTTGTTCAGATATTGTTCTCCCTCTGTCCTTTTGTAATGACCGAATTCAAGTACACTACTTATTCTAATTAGTTTATGATGCATGAAATTCTAGTACATATTACAATGTTTAGATTACCATGCGTTAATTAGAAACAATGAGCAGAATTGTTTAAAAAATATGGTTAAATATTATTCAGTTTAAATATATTTAATTTTTTTCCTTTGAAGCAGGAGGAAAGGTAAAATTTGTTTTCAAAATTTTATTTATGTTGTACGATAAAATATAAGCAACTTTCCAAAAATTGATACCATGTTCAATAAATGATTCAAATACTTCGGCACTTCAAAAATAAAGTTTTATTTATGCACGTATTCATACATGAATACACAGATTCATAGGTATTCGAATAGGCTATGAATTATTTACCAAGCTTATTGACAACTGTTTATTAAAATTACCTAAAGCAGTTAAAATGCATGCTTTGCCATGAAATATGGATCTTGAATTTCAGTACTAAAATATCAGGTATTGTACATTTTAAAACGGTAAAATTGAATTGAATAAATTTTTAAAACGGTACAGAAATAATAAAATTAGAAAATTATTTCAATTATAATGCATTTTGTTTTAAATTTTACGAACATTTTCTCATATACACACATGAATTTGCACAAAGATTTATCTAATGTAGTATATGATTAAAATAAATCCCCGGCCAAAGTTAAAGTATGAGGCAGGATACTCTATCTAAACAAAAATTTCTTGTATTGAATTTATATTAGTAATTAACATATATGCTTACGGAAAATTTTAGGAATTTCTTTTTCATTAATTAAGTAATAAAATATTTTATTTAAAACTTTATTTTGGAAATTTTAGACAAAACTGTCATTACACAGATTTTCTTAACATGTATAAGCATACATTACTGAAGAAATTTGTCATAACCATCATGAAAGAAGCAAACTTTTAAAACAGATTTCCCTCAAATGAACGGGTTTCGACATGTATATTTTTAAAATTTTCATTGCATCGTATCTCTTGCTCCTTCTATGATGATACGAGTTTGGTTTGTGCTTCGAGCAAAACTATTCATCTCGAAACATTTACAGAATCTACATTCCATTTGTTTTTGCTGTTTCATGCTGTATTTAAATCCAGCTGAACCAAAAGAAGTGTCACTCGTGTTCTCAGTGTTTCAAAGTGGAATGTCTCATTGAAATGAGAGAGAAAAACCCCTTGAGCACAGCAATTAAATGATGTAAAGTTGTTGTCACAATACTATGTTTTAACTGAACCAACAGAAATTTCGACATTGTAAAAAACTAGAACTGATTGTTATTTATTAAAAGCAATATTTACATATTAATAATTAAAATAATTTCTTTCAATTTTTTTTCGTAAAATTATTAAAAACTCCACAGTCTCAACAAAAGGTCCAAGTAAAAACAGGAAAAATACTTCAGTGATAAAATTTTTCTTCAGCTGGGCTTATTGGCCGCTGTCAGGTTGTTGGCTCCACTGTAAGCAGGCCGCAGAAAGGGTCACGTGAGAGGTGGGTTCAGTGGATGGCGGTACATCGGCAGAAGATCCGGTGTAGTCTTAATTGCAAAAGATGAACTCAGCCTTGATGACGACATCTGCAGAGGATTCTGGATCGAATTCTCTGGGTTCCCCTTTGATGAAGACGGCAGGTTGCACTGGGACCACATCTCCGTTTTCCTTTTTGACATTCTGGAGAGAAAGAAAAAGATTATGCATATACTTATGTACATGTACATATGGTCAGTATTAACAATATTATGGAATATGTATATATGTCCGTTTTGACATTCTGGAGAGAACAACAAGATTAGGTTATATTCGTAATATACGTTGGATCGCATGAAATTTTCAGTCGATTGTTAATATGATCAATATAGATAAGATTAAATTAACAAAATTGTGAGATATAAAAATACTACAATCTTCTTTAAATTTCATGCAAGTTAAATAATCACCCCTCCGCCATTGATACATAGATTAGACATTAGTGGATTCCGTAACACACACAAGCATCCATGCGCTTGGCAGGATTAGAACCTGAACCCTGTGGTACCAAAGAGCAGAGCTCTAGCCAGTTGGCCATCAGCCCGCGATTAGATCGATAGGATTCAAGATGCATTACCTATACAGCACAGGGCTAAGAAAACCATTGCACGAGATGAAATTATAAATAGTGTGGTCTCACCTGGATGCCTTTATCTGCAGAGGTTGAGGGTTCTGGATCGAACTCGATGGGTTCCTCTGATGATAAAGGGAGGTTCAACGGGCGTTACATCTTTGCTGTTCTTTTTGCCATTCTAGAAAAAATAAAAATTAACTCATGTTCAGAATCTATGGTTGACCACATGTGGTTTGTAAATGCTATCAATAATAAAAGTTCTTTAGAATACGAAAAGTATGAGATCAATTAAAAAGGAATATTCTTTTCTCCACATTACATTTATTATTATAACAAAATAACTGTATATTAAACGTTGAGGTATTTTAAAAACCGGTCAATTATGACAGTTTGCATAAAGGCCATCCAAGAACGTAATTCATGCTTTGGTTTTTTTAACGAAATCAAATTTGTTTTAAGAAAACAGATTTTGATCTTATTCGACCAAAGAAGCACAAATCTATTACTAATATAACGCATTGATAAATCCGCCATAGGAAAAAAAAAAATCATTTGACTGAAGAGTATTAAAGTATGGAAGGCTTTGAGCAGCTTACAGATTGATCGAGAGATTTAACACTCGCTGAAGTAACACGTTCATACTAATCGGTTCCCATCTATAAGATTCGAGATCAATTATTACACTAAATGAACCATTTTTTAATACACGTTTTAGCCTGTGCAATGAGCATTTGGTGTTAGATGAAGTACGTATTAGATGAAGTACGTATTAAGAAATTGAAACAGGAAACTGAATTATTTCCAATACTGCTGACGAGTGCTGAATTCCTGGCGAACGTCGGATACGGAATCAACTCCACTGTAAAAGGAGTGGAAAAAAATTTTTGAGACTTACAAAAAATCTGTACGTTACTCAAGGATTGTTTTTTGAAAGTTTAAAATCTCAAAAATAAAAATATTATTAAAGTCATTCTATATTTTAAGTATAAATTTAATAAGAATTATCAGCATAATTCGTATCATAAAATGTTATAATGAAATAAACTAATAATCTTGCCAACCGTTTACTTTTTAACAACCACGCGATAAAAATTTGTTTTCAAAAATATTTTTCTTTAACATTCTTTTGTGTTATAGCAGATGCAACTTCCGAAACTTCGCAAATCCTGTTAAAGGATGGATCCTGTTAAGGTCTGGTTTCGTTTCATATGTCCATTTTTTTTAAACAAAAATATGTATTTTTAAGCATATTTTCTTAGAAAGAAAATGGAAGTTAAAAAAATCCTCCCAATTGAACCCCCCACACACACACACACACAACGCACTGGGATGTAGATGTACACAAGCGCAGTCATAAAGGGAACATGGTTTAAAGTCAGATAAATTTGATGGACAGTAATACTTTGCCATTAAAAACGGGAAGAGTTATTAACTATTAAATTTTTTAAATTATTAATTATTAAATTTTGTTTAACAAGATTATTAGATCCAAGAAAAGCAAGCCGTAAGAAAATATCAAAGAACCCCAAATCTGACACTTAAAGAATCTGTGACGAATTTCACGAATCGCCCTTTCTTGCAAGAGAAGTTGAAAGACCAAATATTTGAGAGCCAAATCACTATAAAAAGGCAATGACTTTTATAGCGCAAACCTCCGAAAGTTAAATGAATGCCCTTGTTATCATTTTCAATTTTGAAACATTATTTTGTCAAATTTATTGAAAACACCCGTCAGTCGCTTCTACATATACCAAATATATTAACATATCTAACGCCTTTAGAAATTTGGAAAACAATTTAGGTAACTGAATTTCGCTTAAATATTCTTGTTTTTAAAGGAATAAGAATTCTTTTAGAATTTTTGGCTGTGAACAGAAATATTTATAATGACATGACATTATTAAATTTAGAATAAAGTATTTTACTTTTTGTGCATATAACTTCTGACGTTTTTCAAGTCTGGCCATCCTTTGTTCCGATGTTTCTGTCTCTCTAGCTCGCTTGTACTGTGCACGTTTACGTTCCAGTCTCCTTTCACGTTGTTCTGGTGTTTCAGTCTCTCTATTTCGCTTCTCCCGTGCACGATCACATTCCAGTCTCCTTTCACGGCGTTCTGGTGTTTCCGTCTCTCTAATTCGCTTCTCCCGTGCACGTTCACGTTCCAGTCTCCTTTCACGTTGCTCTGGTGTTTCTGCTTTTCTGAGTCGCGGCATATAGACACGCATTTGTTCCAATCTTCTTTCACGTTCTTCTGGTGTTTCTGTCGCTTTAACTAGCTGGTACAACTCGTGCTTACGTTGCCGTTTTCTTTCTCTTTGTTCCGATATTTGAAATTGTTCCGCTTGCAGTTTACTTAAACGGTTTATTTCTTTTTCTAGCCTGCTTTGCTTCTCTGCCATTGATTCTTCTGCTGTTCTTTCTCTAACATTCACTAATCTTGACTGTCTATCATCAGAACTTTCATTTCGAATCTCTTCTGACAAGCTTCTTTTAGCAGATTTTTTTGACGACATTTTTCTTCGGACTTTGTTTAAAAGCGGAACACTTTGATACGAACAACCCACCAACAAACACAGATCTGTTATTTCTTATCACCGCAGAGTTTCACTTCTGCCAAATCACTACCTTTTCATCAATCGAAAGAATACCTCGAGTTATATATGGATAGGTATAAAAACGATGTATTCATCCGCGTCACAGTTGATGTGATTCGGTAAAAGGAAATATTAGGTTGGTGCATAATTATCAGGTGTTTCTTTGAAGTGCTATATTTTAATAAAAATTTACAATATTTTATAAATTTATGAATGAAAATATCCTTCTACGTTTAGGTTATAAAAGTGTGTATCGATAATCATACTGATATTCGTCATATCAATTCGTCTGTACCAATTTGAGAAAGGATGGAAAGCAGCGCAGTCATTTCGCAATCACAACGAACTTTTCGGTGTGGCCACAATTAGCGAAAGTCGATGCAGGGAATGGTCTGCCGTTTCAAATCTGGCGACACTAGCTTGGAAGATAAGCCAGGAAGAAGTGGATCATCTGATTTCGACGACCAGCCACTTTTGGTAGAAGTGGAAGGGGACGAAAGTTTGACAATTCGAATGCTGGCCGACAACTTCAATGTGGGCCATTCATCCGAAAGACTGCACAAAAGGAACCATATCGTCTCCCACCACGATAATGCGCGTCCACATGTAGAGCATCGTATAATCGAATGCATCACCAATAAGGAATGGGAACCACATCCGCCACATTCTCCCACAAAAAGCGCCTACCACGCCAATCTGTCGCTAAAAAACTGACAGGCGAACACAGTTTATGTCGATTTCGATAACTTAGTGGCGGATTTCAAAACATGGAATTCCAAGAATCGTGAATTCTTTGTCTGTGGAATCGACCGTCTTCAAGCAAATGGGAAGCAGTTATTGGAGTAGATGTCGACTAACGCTCCGGATTATTCGTTTAAAAATGTTACTGTTGAATTTTTATGTCTCTTTTTTTTTCATAATAAATAGTTTTTAAAGACACCTGATAATTATGCAACCAACCTCAGGGCCGGATTTAGATGAAAAGAGGCCCTAGGCTATTCCACTTATGAGGTCCTTTCACCTCCCATTTTTATGTTTGTAAATTACATGAGAGATAATAAAATACATCATTACTGTGATATATACAATATGTTAAATGAAACATGTTGTGATGGGTGCTCATCTTTATAAAAAATGTGGCATGGATAATAAATAAAGGTTAAATCTTTATATAAATGTGACACGAATAATTTGAGGCCCCTCTTGATCTCTTGCGGCCCTACGCTGAAGTTAGTTAGCCTATAGAAAAATCTGGCCCTGACCAACCTAATAAAATCTTTGCACTATTTTCTTCGTTTGAAATGATTTGCTTACTAACTATTTTTAAGGGATTCACTACATTAAATTCTCGTCCACAAAAAGTGTTTACTAAATTTGTGTTTAATAGCTTCTCAAGATATTTTTTTGCAAACGAGTGGTAAATTTTGATTCTAGCAAAGAATAATTCGAGAGATAAACGGAATATATAAGATAGTATAAACCCAAAATTAAAAATTTTTTTTTGTCAGATGTGTTTTTAGCATGTTTTTATTAGGAATAGAAAGAAGATGAAAATAGATGCATGAAGGATATACCATAACTTACAAAAAAAGAAAAAAATTGAGAAGCAAAAGGTCTTGATGAAATAGCTTTTTACTATATATTTTTATGCGGATTAAAAATTCGTCACACAGCCCTCTTCTCCTCAAAGAACGTGTGTGAGTTGAATTGAGTTTTTTTTTGGGGGGGAATTATCAGGAAATCGTTGAGAAGATAATAAAGATTTGACAAAGTGACAAATACCGGGGAGCAAGTAAAATAAATGCGTTCGAAAAGATATTTAGCAGTAAAATATGAAGTACTTTTGTAAAAAGTTTTAATTTCCTTTTTCTTAATCTATTGTCGTTTAAAATGCCAAGTACAGAATCAATTAATTGTTTATTCTGAAATTCTGTACACTTAACACAAGATGTTTGTTGGAATGTGCAGAGAATATTTCGGTAATAGAGCTTTAATTTTCCAAACCTTTGGACAACTCGTATTTGAGTACTTATCCGAATGTACCCTGGAGCCTGTCTTCCAGTATTTTATTTCTGCACATTATTCCCTTAACCACAGGACCTTCTGTCCCGAATTCTCACTAGGGTGCTATGCACTCTCCGACAGCATTGAAGAGGTCCTTTGTCTTTTGCAAATGTTGGGACAACCCACATCTGAGTACTTGTCAAAGTGAAGTCGAAAATATCGAATATTACATCACCTCCGGAAGCGAGTTTCCAATACGAATTTGCTCCACCCCCAAAAAATTGTCAGTTACCGCTTAAATTTTCAAATTTATTTCAAAAGTATGTAAAATTATGTGTTTCGAATCTTTTTGAGGGGGATAAATTCGAATTATTCTACTTCTGCTTCCTTCCATATTTCATTTTGTAAAATATAACAGCTGGAGTTCAGACAATAACTTCAATGGGTGAATACTTTTAATTTAAGATGAAACAAACTACGCCCAAGAAATAAATATAATTTGTGTTCTCGGTGTTTCCAAGTGGAATAACCTACTGAAATAAAATCATTCTTTAAGGGCAAGAATGGCTGTAAGAGGGCAAATGCGATGAATACTCCAGCTAATGTACGTGTTGTAAAGTGTATCTCAAAAAATGCAAGCAAATCCCCACTATCACAATGCTGAACTGAGCCAAAAAGAAGTTTCTACATTGTAAAAAACCAGAAGACCCTCAGTTATTTAGTAACAGTAGTATTTACATAATTTACAAGAAAATTTAAATAAATTGTGTCCGTTTTTTTTATTTGTAAAATTATTAAAAATTCCGCAGTCTCAATAAAAGGTTCAAATAAAACCCGGAAAGTTACTTCAGCAATAAAAATTTCCTTCAGCTGAACTTATTGGCCGTTGTCAGGTTGTTGGCTAGACCCCAAGCAAGCCACAGAAAGGGTCACGTGAGAGGTGGGTTCAGTGCAGGACGGTACATCAGCAGAAATCCCGAGGCAGTCTTCACTGGAAACGACGAACTCATCCTTGATGACAATATCTGCAGATGCAGACTGTTGTGGATCGAACTCGATGGGTTCCTCTTTGATGAAGACGGCAGGCCAATCGGGATATTTAATACATGCTTCATACTAAACTGTTCACTTCCAGAAGTTTCAAGATCAATTGTTACCCTAAAAGCACAATTTTTTAAAATTAGATTTTAGCCTATTTAATGCCCATTTGTGGCAATTTTCAGAGAATATGGTTTTAAATCTGATAAATTTATTTGGTAAAATACTGGCAAAGAATCCAGAATTCGTTACTCAAAAATCTCTGTCGGATACGAAATCTAGGGAACCTCCTTCTTCATAAAGGGGTGTGAAATGTAAAAAGCAGTAAAGCCATTCAAGAAAATCACTGTGCAATAAACAGTCATTGCGTTACAAAGCGCCTTGAAATCCAAATGAATATACTTGATATAATATAATATAAAATGAAAAAGGATATCAAATTCATTTAAAAAAAGCGCACATCAGGATCTCTATACACAGAGTATGAGAATAAATAACCTTTTATAAACATTTCTTAAAAATATCAGGCTGATAGTTTTGTAAAACATTGATTTAGATAAATGAATTTCACTGGAAAAATTCTAGGTTTTAAAAACAAACATGAACAGAAATAATTAAAATTACAATAATTACAATGACATGACTTGTATTATTCAATTTAGAGTAAAATATTTTACATTTTTTCTATTAAGAGAATTTCCGACATTTTTCACGTCTGGTCATCTTTTGTTCTGGTGCTTCCGACTCTCTAATTCGCTGGTTTCGTACACGCCTACGCTTCAGTCGTCTTTCGTGATCTTCTGGTGTTTCTACTGCTCTAGCTCGCTTGTAACGTACACGCGCACTTTCCAGTCTTCTTTCACGTTGTTCTGGTGTTTCTGTCTCTCTAGCTCGCTTGTGGCATATGCGGATAGCTTCCAGTCTTCTTGCACGTGCCTCTGGAGTTTCTGTCTCTCTAATTCGTCTGACCCCTACTTGCTGATTTTCAAGTCTCATTTCGAGTTGTTCTTGTGTTCCCGTTGCTTTAATTAGCTCATGCAACTCGAGCATTCGTTGCCGTTTTCTTTCTCTCTTTTCTGATAATTGACGTCGTTTGGTTTGCAATTGACTTAGACGGTTACTTTCTAGCCTGCTTCGCTGCTCAGCTTTCGATTCTTCTGCTGTTGTTTCTGCAATATTCGCTGATTGTCTATCTTCAGAACTCTCATTTCGAATCTCTTCTTGTCGTTTAGC
>BPLR01018769.1:0-40003 GCA_021605095.1 Caerostris extrusa
TTACAAAGTTAGCCCCTTGTGGTTTCGTGTGATAATAAATGTCTGCCGCAAATCGTGTGCATTAGATTCGTCATCGACTCGAGAACTCTAAAAATCTCCCGTCCTTGGAGTGAATTGCACTTGTGAATTAAATTATATAATTTTGTAAATAGACTTCTGTATACATGCGTATAGCGCTTATAAATAAAATTTAAAGTGTTCCCATGAACCTAAAAGTGATCCTCATCTTGAAACCGTATAGGTCTAGAATAGGCCGAAACGTTACAATACAAAGAAATGGTGCGATGCACAATATTTCTGGCAACCAACAGAACTAATCGTGTTTCTGACTCAAAAAAGATTAAAAATTATTATAAACAATAGTTGCCAAATTTTTGAAAAAAAAAAAGTTAAATGATATTTTAATAGCAACATTGTTAAATTGAAACTAAATTTTGTCAACTTTTGTCCTTGGAAAACTTTTCAGTACAGTACTTTTTCTTCTTTTAACATCAAGCATCTAGGCAAACAAAACGAGAAAGACAACATTAAATTTAAAGTGAAAAATCTTCCCCAGAAAAACACTCTTCCAGTGTTTCCGACGGCCTCCGATTTTTTATCCGATTTTTATTTTAATTATTATAAACAATAGTTGCCAAATTTTTGGAAAAAGTTAAATGATATTTTAATAGCAACATTGTTAAAGTGAAACTAAATTTTGTCAACTTTTGTCCTTGGAAAGCTTTTCAGTACAGTACTTTTTCTTCTTTTAACATCAAGCATCTAGGCAAACAAAACGAGAAAGACAACATTAAATTTAAAGTGAAAAATCTTCCCCAGAAAAACACTCTTCCAGTGTTTCCGACGGCCTCGATTTTTATCCTTGGACATCATTTGTCTTCATAAGTAGGGCCGAGGGATTATTCGGGGAGAGGGGGAAGGGGTGAGGGGAAAGGGCAGGGATTTCAATCCCCGTTCGAAAACCTCGCGGATGCAATTCGCAAGAATGAAGTCCAGGATATCCCGTTTTTTATTTATGGTTGGCGCGTGACCCTACATAATATTGGATGCTCCAGGAACGGATTGGGGGTGAGAAGGGAAGTGAAATGAATGACTGACCAACTCCATATGAAAGTGGGCGTTATTTAAGATTCTGGAGTATTTCAAACAATCTCCATAAATGAAATTTTGCTGTGATGTAAATGCATCGTGCTTTGTGCGATGTGAAGGATATGAATTAGGGTTGTATGTTTAAATATTTTTTGATAAATGATATTATTTGAATAAAATTTGATTGCATAAAAATATTTTTGAATAAATATGTGGTACACTACAATCTTTATTTCCTCTCATCTTTTAGGTTTCTTTTTAATAGATTTAAAATACAAAATAATTGCTTTGTCTTTTATTTTGGGATGGACATCACATGAGTAATCTATTCTAGATAGAGTAAAAAGGAAGCTTCTATTATGATGGAGCACCCGTAGGTGAAGTCTGACGCTTGACTCCGTGTCGTTGAAGATGGAGGTTAGTGTCTTCTGGGAAGACTTTTCTGGGGAAACTAGCCTCGCATTTACTTAATTGTTGTTAATCAGGCGTTAGTGAATTTTCCGGGTTTTCTCTCATCCATGAGAGAAAACCCCGGAAAATTTCTACCAGGCAGTCCGACTAAAGGCAAAAGGCTGAACATCACAAACGCCTTTTGAATCTCCTCGTTTTTGAAATAGCGTCTACAACAAAGCCGAAATCGGGTTCAACCCCAGTTAATACAGCCTATGTTTACCAGCAATACATCTTTACCACTGAGCCACGAGTTGGGCGTTAGTTCAGACTTAATTATTCTTATGTATATATATGTAAAAACAACAAGAGATTTATGTATTTATGTGTATTTGTGTTTTAAAAACTTAAAATCTATATGTTATAAACCTATATAACTATATTTATATTTGACTCGTAGATAAAAATCACGTGAAAAATTATAAGATTTTTTCTAATTAGATAAAAACCATGATTTTTCTCTTTTAATTTTTCTAAATTCTTTACTTTTAAGTTATTATTTAAAAAATTATCTACTACATGTTGCTTGACATCCGCACATACAAAAAAAGTAATTTAAATGTTAAACAAATTAGAATTTATAATGCAATTACTTAAAACATGTGGAAACTGAGACTTAAGAAAAACTTAAGTTGAGAGAATTAAGAAAATTAAAAATAATTTTTCTCATGGTTTTATAATTTTTTATCAGTTTTATAATCAAAAATTGAGAAAAAGAAATGATAATTAGTTTTTCAATTAACTAAAATTGCAGTTTTTATTGTGAATTAGTTATATGATAAAAAAATCTTCTTAAACTTCAAAGATTCCAAAATGAAATCGTTTCATTTATTGAGATGTAATGAATAATTTGTAAATATTTTGAACTAACAGGATTGTGAAATATTTTTTTTATTTGCTCAGCCTAAAATATTTGTAAAAGCTAAATTAATGCATTTTTGTGTCCATTTCTCATTAAGTTATTTGATCATTTCAAAAGCTGAAATCTTTTTTATAACATAAGCTTGATGCATATTTTTTACCTTATAATTTTTTTCTATTTATGTTCACAATTTCTTTATTATAAAGAATATCCAATATTTATTTTTCCAACTAGTTGCCAATCTTTTAATATGGTTGCGTTTAACTAGAAATATATAACTATATTACAATTTGTCTTCAAATCTGGGCGGAAGAAATTTATTGGGAAATTAGTACAATTGTTGAAAAGGATAGACTAAAATGCGTTTTAACAATTAAATTAATGATTTTGTGGAATTAAAATAAGAATGTTTCGTATCGAAAATATTTGTGTAGAATTTTTTTGCATAGAAAATATATGTTTGGAATTTTTTATATAAAAATTATTTGTGTAGAATTTTGGTATAGAAAATATTTGTATAGATTTTTTTTGCATAAAAATATGTTTGGGTAGAATATTTTGTATAGAAAATTCTTGCAGAATTTTTTGCATTAAAAAATATTTGTAAATTTTTTTGTAATGTAAATTAATTGTTATGGATAAAAATTATTTTAATTAATAATATTATTATTTTTTATTATTAATTTTACACATTATTTTTAATATGTAAAATTTTCTGTACAGAAAAAAAAATTTGTGCAAAATTTTTTGTATAGAAAACATTTCAGAATTTTTTGCATAAAAAGATTTGTGTAAAATTATTTGCATAAAAAAAATATTTGTGTAGAATTATTTTTTGTATAAAAATATTTTAGTATTTTTGCAAAAAAATATTTGTGTAAAATCTTTGAAGACTACTCTATTCTACTCTATTCGTAGCAGAAAATAATTGAGTAGAATATTTTGCATATAAAATATTTGTGTAGAATTTTTGCATAAAAATGTTACAAATAAGACACACATTTTTTAAAATAAATTTATAAAATTATTTAAATAAGTTTGGAAAAGCAACGATTTTTTATGTTACTAATTGAATGCTGTCAATTATTGAAAATTATAGAATGCACCTGATGTAAAAAAAGGCGAATTTAAATTAACCATACTTTCTTTTGAATGAAAATCGTGTCTTTTCACTTTCATAATAAATATAATAATATCAAAGACAGACTTGGAATGATAGTTTCTTACAATTAGAATATTCATTGTAATATATTTTATCATGTAAGTAAATGCATTCGAAACTTAGAAAAAGCAGCTAATATACAAACAATTGCTTTATCTGCCCTACTTGAACAAGCAGTTTTCTTTGCAATTGTGAACAAATCTTGAATGTTTCTGTAGTTCTGAACGGTCTAAGTTTCATTAGGAATGGCTGGGACAAACTGGTACTCCATTCATCACTTGCACTGCTGTCAGTGATTGATCTCGTGCAATGTTCTTCAGATACGAACAGCTTGCCGCCTGCAAATCGCATGGAAGTCGTCACTTCAGAAGACTGTAGCAGATATAGAAAGATTTGTATTTCCTGTTGATGTGAAAGATCAAAGTTTTTTTGAAGGATTATCTTCCTTTTTGCTGTTGTCACAATTCTTCGAAAAACTTTTTGAGGTATAAATGTTTAATTTAATGTGATTTTAATATGTAAATATTTTTAATAAATTTACTACATGAATGGTTCAATTTGTCACCATATTAAAAAGTTTGTTATTATTTGCATGCAAATAGGTAATTGTGAATCTAATTTGATCCTTTTATAATTTCTTCACAAAACTAAAAAGAATAAATTGATTTCATACTTTTAATGAAAATAAAAAGTAGTTAATAACTACTAGAGATTTTAGTAGAGACTTAGCAAATATAGAAAAATTTGTATTTCATGTTGATGTGAAAGATCAAAGTTCTTTTGAAGGATTATCTCCCTTTTTGTTGTTGTCCCAATTCTTCGAAACTTTTTTGAGGTATAAATGTTTAATTTAATGTGATTTTAATATGTAAATATTTAATAAATTTACTACAGGAATGGTTCAATTTGTCACCATATTAAAAGTTTGTTATTATTTTGCATGCAAATAGGTAATTGTGAATCTAATTTGATCTTTTTATAATTTCTTCACAAAACTAAAAAGAATAAATTGATTTCATACTTTTTAATGAAAATAAAAAGTAGTTAATAAGTACTAGAGATTTTAGTAGAGACTTAGCAAATATAGAAAATTTGTATTTCATGTTGATGTGAAAGATCAAAGTTCTTTGAAGGATTATCTCCCTTTTTGTTGTTGTCCCAATTCTTCGAAACTTTTGAGGTATAAATGTTTAATTTAATGTGATTTTAATATGTAAATATTTAATAAATTTACTACAGGAATGGTTCAATTTGTCACCATATTAAAAAGTTTGTTATTATTTTGCATGCAAATAGGTAATTGTGAATCTAATTTGATCCTTTTTATAATTTCTTCACAAAACTAAAAAGAATAAATTGATTTCATACTTTTTAATGAAAATAAAAAGTAGTTAATAACTACTAGAGATTTTAGAGACTTAGCAAATATAGAAAAATTTGTATTTCATGTTGATGTGAAAGATCAAAGTTCTTTTGAAGGATTATCTCCCTTTTGTTGTTGTCCCAATTCTTCGAAACTTTTGAGGTATAAATGTTTAATTTAATGTGATTTTAATATGTAAATATTTAATAAATTTACTACATGAATGGTTCAATTTGTCACCATATTAAAAAGTTTGTTATTATTTTGCATGCAAATAGGTAATTGTGAATCTAATTTGATCCTTTTTATAATTTCTTCACAAAACTAAAAAGAATAAATTGATTTCATACTTTTTAATGAAAATAAAAAGTAGTTAATAACTACTAGAGATTTTAGTAGAGACTTAGCAAATATAGAAAAATTTGTATTTCATGTTGATGTGAAAGATCAAAGTTCTTTGAAGGATTATCTCCCTTTTGTTGTTGTCCCAATTCTTCGAAACTTTTTGAGGTATAAATGTTTAATTTAATGTGATTTTTAATATGTAAATATTTAATAAATTTACTACAGGAATGGTTCAATTTGTCACCATATTAAAGTTTGTTATTATTTTGCATGCAAATAGGTAATTGTGAATCTAATTTGATCCTTTTATAATTTCTTCACAAAACTAAAAAGAATAAATTGATTTCATACTTTTTAATGAAAATAAAAAAGTAGTTAATAAGTACTAGAGATTTTAGTAGAGACTTAGCAAATATAGAAAAATTTGTATTTCATGTTGATGTGAAAGATCAAAAAGTTCTTTTGAAGGATTATCTCCCTTTTGTTGTTGTCCCAATTCTTCGAAACTTTTTGAGGTATAAATGTTTAATTTAATGTGATTTTAATATGTAAATATTTAATAAATTTACTACAGGAATGGTTCAATTTGTCACCATATTAAAAGTTTGTTATTATTTTGCATGCAAATAGGTAATTGTGAATCTAATTTGATCCTTTATAATTTCTTCACAAAACTAAAAAGAATAAATTGATTTCATACTTTTTAATGAAAATAAAAAGTAGTTAATAACTACTAGAGATTTTAGTAGAGACTTAGCAAATATAGAAAAATTTGTATTTCATGTTGATGTGAAAGATCAAAGTTCTTTTGAAGGATTATCTCCCTTTTTGTTGTTGTCCCAATTCTTCGAAACTTTTTGAGGTATAAATGTTTAATTTAATGTGATTTCAATATGTAAATATTTAATAAATTTACTACAGGAATGGTTCAATTTGTCACCATATTAAAAAAAGTTTGTTATTATTTTGCATGCAAATAGGTAATTGTGAATCTAATTTGATCCTTTTTATAATTTTTCACAAAACTAAAAAGAATAAATTGATTTCATACTTTTTAATGAAAATAAAAGTAGTTAATAACTACTAGAGATTTTAGTAGAGACTTAGCAAATATAGAAAAATTTGTATTTCATGTTGATGTGAAAGATCAAAGTTCTTTTGAAGGATTATCTCCCCTTTTTTTGTTGTCCCAATTCTTCGAAACTTTTTGAGGTATAAATGTTTAATTTAATGTGATTTTAATATGTAAATATTTAATAAATTTACTACAGGAATAGTTCAATTTGTCACCATATTAAAAAGTTTGTTATTATTTTGTATGCAAATAGGTAATTGTGAATCTAATTTGATCCTTTTTATAATTTCTTCACAAAACTAAAAAGAATAAATTGATTTCATACTTTTTTTAATGAAAATAAAAGTAGTTAATAACTACTAGAGATTTTAGTAGAGACTTAGCAAATATAGAAAAAAATTTGTATTTCATGTTGATGTGAAAGATCAAAGTTCTTTTTGAAGGATTATCTCCCTTTTGTTGTTGTCCCAATTCTTCGAAACTTTTGAGGTATAAATGTTTAATTTAATGTGATTTTAATATGTAAATATTTAATAAATTTACTACAGGAATGGTTCAATTTGTCACCATATTAAAAAGTTTATTATTATTTTTTTATGCAAGTAGATAATTGTTAGTCTGAATTGATCCTTTTTATAATTTCTTAACAAGAAAACCAAAGAATAAATTGATTTCATACTCTTTAATGAAAATAAAAAATAATTAATCAGACGAATGTAGTAGATATAGTAAGATTTGTATTTCATGTTGATGGGAAAGATCAAAGTTCTTTTGAAGGATTATTCCTTTTTTGTTGTTATCATAATTCTACGAACCTTTTTGTGGGATAAACGTTTAAATTAGTGTGATTTTAATATATAAATATTTATTTTGTGTATTATAGGAATGGTTCAATTTGTCGTCATATTAAAACTGTATTATTATTTTTTATGCAAATAGATAATTGTTAATTGATTTGAATCTTTTTTATAATTTCTATAAAAAAACAAAAGATGTCGATGTGTCAATCAAGAGAAATGGTCTACTGCCCTCAAGACTCTCATCCGAGAGGAAGTACTGGCCAACCCCAACCTAATTAGTAATCTCACACCCGGAGAGGAAATATATTTAACGCAACCCTGCGTATTTGTTCGCCTACAGACTTTCCTCTGGATAGGAAGTATATCCACGCTTATCCTACGCTTACCTGCGTATCATAATTTTGGCTTAGAAGTGGAATTCTTTCACAAATCTATAATTATATACCTTTAATCGAGTCAAATATTGTTCTGTAATTGTATGAGTGTGGTGTTTGTGCGTGTGTGAATAAATCCGTGAGGTCTCCAGACTGCGCCACAAGTCTCAACCCAACAACACCAGTTACTATCCAGCTAAACAAAATTCACGCTACAAAATAAATAATCTTATAATATATACAAATCAAAATCCAATTAATAAATTCATCCTATTATATTTATAAATTATACTGAAATTAAAAGCATATACAGTCAAACAATGAATATTTTTTTTTATTAAGCAACCATAAAAGCTTCTTAAAAAGAAAAATAATGTTTCAGGCAAAAAAGGATAAAAATAACTTCAATTTACAAATAAAAAATATACGATATAATTTTCTTAAATAATATAAAAAAATTATGAAGAAAACATTTCTTTGGTGTAAAAATAACCTCCTTTTAAATTTTGAAAATTGACAGTACATTTTTTTCAATCAAGTTATCATTATGTAAACTTCAAATTCATCACAATTTATTCACAAAAAGGCTTCAATTTTATAAATTCATTAAAAAAAAGTAACGTTTTATCCTAAATATTGATGCAAATGCAGAAATTAAATCAATACTACATAATTTCCAAAGTACACTATTTTTGTCAGTATAAGAATGTAAAAAATGATTTAAAACAAACACATAAGCTATTACACATGCACTTTTAATGTTTGCAGTCTCCAAAAATTTAAATCTCTTTTCAATAAAAATTAAATGGGCACAAATCCAACGATAGTAAAAAAAAAAAGCTTCTAAGAATAGCACGAGGAAAAATAAGTAAATAAAAAACAAGGACCAAGTAAGGAAAAAAAGGAAAAAGCTAACAATTTTAAGTCCAGATTCAGACATTTTTACTGGAGGTTCTTCAAGGAATCAGTTTGGAGAATACGCGAATTGAATTTAAGTGGCGAATTCTCCCAAGATTTACAGTGGTGGGCTATTTTTGAGGTATTTATTCTAACATAATAAAGAGGGTCGTCGGGAGAAAACAGGAGTTTCTCCTCCCAGAAACAAGGGGGAAGGAGTTTGCGAATGGGAGGGGACTGGGAGTTACTGTTACTTTCCATTTTTGGCTTTTCAAAGTTTTGAATTATATGTTTGCGTTCAACAACTTTGCAGAAATGGCTTTTATTTAGTACATTCATTTTGAGTGTATCTTACTTTTACTTTAAACGTCATTTTAAACTTCGTGCGTTCTGTGTAAATGGTATTAAAGTTTCGTAAAATGGGATCTCTCGTACTGACACTGATATATGATCCCTTGGTTCAGAAAAAATAAAGTTACTTAAGAAAAAGTAAATACATTAGGAAGTATCCTGCAAACTTTTTTTTATTGCAAAAGCATTTGATTTTACATCATTGGCTTTCATGCATCCCAGAGCCATGAGATTGGAGCATAAAGAGGGAATACAAAACAGCAAAGCAGTGACTGATAACAACAACAATAATTTCATGAAAACTGGGACTAAATAAAGATAAAAGAAAATTAATCGCTGGATAAAAATTGCATCAACTCTCTAGCCCGCCAATATCAATTGTATAACTTGGCAAATGATCCTTGTCCATCTTAAGAGTTCAGGTTGCACAAAGGACTGTTATACATACCAATGCTGTGCAGATGTTTAGCAAGACAATCATGTCCAGTCTCAGGCGGAAGGCCGCTACTGCCATGGATCTAGGGGAGTTTGGGACTTTACAAATCGAGTTCCTTCACTTCTTTTTCTTAGTTTCTTCTAATAATTTGATGTTCTAGTGCAAAACACATAAGGTCTCCATAGTTGCGTCAGTTGCGAACGTAGCTCCAATACTCTGTAAAGTAACAAAATAATTTAAACATCATTAAATAGGAATAAAAAAAAAAGTAATATGTTTTACTTATTACCTTTTATAAAAAAATTGTGAAGCGTTTATTCCCAAAATAATTTAAATAAGTAAAAACAATTGTAGTTCATATTATTGTATTTTAAATTTACATGACTAAATTACGCCGCTCGCTTTGAAAGGTCATCCCTGCCGATGACCTTTTAGTATGCATTGAGGATCGAAAAAAAAAGTTGGCATAAGTGCAATGCGTCCAGAAGGGATTACTTTGAAGGCGAGGAAATAAATTTAGAAGAATAAATAAAGATTTTTTTTGAAAAAATAATTGGTCTTACTTTTTGGGCTCAGTAGTAATTCTGTAAATATGATTTTGAATAAAATGTTGGAAATGCTATAATATTTTACATAAGACTGCAATATACTTGGAAAAAAAGCGGAATAAAAAAAAAAAAAGAATACGAACAAAAACCCGGGAAAAAATTCCTTTTAGAACAAAAAGGGGTAAAAGTTTGCAAACTTTAAAGAAGCGATTAATGGCTGCTATTGTAGCGGCATTAAAGCCCTTGCAGACACCAGAAAGGTAATTAC
Source organism: Caerostris extrusa (assembly GCA_021605095.1). Taxonomy (NCBI): domain Eukaryota; kingdom Metazoa; phylum Arthropoda; class Arachnida; order Araneae; family Araneidae; genus Caerostris; species Caerostris extrusa. The sequence goes on from BPLR01018769.1 coordinate 10,021, forward strand.
CATTCATTTGTATGTAAATAAAAGAGAAACTCTTCGAAGACCGAATCGATTCCTCAGTCCACTTCGAAAACAATAAAAATCGCGCGGAAAAATCCTCTCCGAAGATACTGTAGAGATAGAGCGAAACGAAATTTGCATGTTAATTACGTTCCGTTGGATTGTTTAAAGGTGAGCTTGGAAGTCCGTGTCAGGAACATTGAAGATTTAAGAGTGATGGGGCGAAGGAATTGGTATTAGAGATTCCGTGAATTATATGCAGGAATTAGCTGTGTCAGGGGGAAATAAGGGTTAAGAGATTTGCTGCAGAAGGAGGAAATTTGTAATCGACACTGCACGGGAAGACAGGGATGTAATTTGGATTATTTGAAACATCCCATCGTTACAAATTGTTTTTAAAACCAGCAAAATTGTGTTGTCGTATAATAATATCAAAAGCATCGACTATTTTGGGATTGGTTAAATTCAAGGTCCATATTTTTATTTCGAAACTTTACCAATAATCGATAATAGCAGTTGGAATATGAAAAGGAAAATTATTTATGTGATGCATTAGGAAGAGTTTCTGTATATTATTTATGTTAAACTCAGAATTATTTTATGACAATTCTTCAAATGGATATTTTTTCTTAAATTTCAATTATCAGCTATAACATTATATTTTTAACAATGGTGCTTTAGAATGTCACAGTAAAGTTCTTTACTAATCAAAACTGTTATTGTTAATCATTAAATATCATAATAATTTGTTTATATAGTTTAAGACAAATTTATCTTAAAATAAATTAATAATATAATATTTTAATTATTATTATATTTATTTTTAAATATATAACAAGTTTCCTTAAAATCATAATATTATAATTAACTAGTTACATGCATACAATTGTATTATTTCAATAATAATTAACTATGTTTAGTTTTTCTTACAATAAAAATTCATATTTCAACTGCTTTAAATTTCAATTATCAGCTATAACATTATATCGTTAATAATGGTGCCTTAGAATATTATAGTAAAGTGATCTACTTATCAAAACTGTTACTGTTATAGTTTTTATCATTAACTATCATAACAATTTGATTATATACTAGTTTAATTTGTCGTAGAAATAAATATATAATAGGTTTCCTTTAAATTCTTAATTGAAATAATCAGAATATTATAATTACTAGTTTAATTTCATATAATTGTATTATTAAACAAAAATTAACTATGTTTTTTTTTACAACAAAAACTCATATATCAACGTCTTATTAAATTTGAATTTACTGATATTTAATTTTTCTAAAGACAATTAAATTTTGATTGCCTGCTCGGGTTTTTTCGTTTGATGTATAATATTGTACATTTCGTCTGATGCGTTATAATATACGATTTTTTAGGATTTTTAGAAATATTTGATTATTTTATTTTAACGAATGATTTGACAGTAATCAAATAAAAAATCGTGTGTATATTTATATGTTGTTGGGAAAGAAATCTGGAACTTTATAATTTTTATAATTAGTATTGAGAATTCTTTATAAATCTGCTACTAACAATTTATAAATAATTAGTAATTTTATAACTAAATATTTAAGTTAATGTTCATTGGAAATGTCCTTATATACATGTTCGAAAGTCCAAATTCACACTTTTTCAAACCACTTTCTTGTTTTTGTAGTTAAAATTCCCTAATAATAAAAACTCACTAAACAATATTATTACTATTATATTAACTTTTATTACTTTTTTTATATGAAAACAAAGTATTGTTATTAACATCAAAGTTCATTTTGCTACTATGCTTTCTTTTACACACTGGTATGAGGGCCCTTTAAGCACGAGCATGCTCCCTAAGCCCCCTTCGAGCACCCTGCGAGTAGCCGAAATTCTGGTTTTCGGCTTAGAAGTGGAGTCCTTACACGAATCTATAATTATCTCTCTTTAAATGTGTTGAATTTTGTATGTTTCTAATCTCTAATTGTATGAATGTGATGTTTCGCGTGTGTAAATAAAACTGTGAGTTTTCGAACCTGTGTCTCAAGTATCTCAACCCAACCACACCCAATCATTTTGGTTGGCTAAATTGTAGTGAGCATATTGTGCAATCAACCTGCACACTACAATTTTTCCTTTCTGAGAGAAATATACTTTCATATTGTTTTCCTTATGCTAGAAAAGATTGCATATGCAGCAAAGTAAATTAAATAACTCTATTCTTTAATATGTTTGAATGTTCCATATGTGATAAAATAATCATTATTGTACTATTAAACTTATTATTGTTTATTAATAAAAATTTTTTTTCTTTTAATTCAATAGCCAGTTATCTAGAAATGAATGTAACTAAAATTAATTAAGACAAAATAACATTTTAGGTTTATATGCTGTGTAGGTTTATAGGTTTATAGAAGACAATATATATTTGATAAACATTTTGAATGAATAAATTTTTGTTAAATAATGGGTAATCCCACTATCAATTCAAAATCTTAAACATTCGAACAAATCGAATAATCTGGTGCTCTTGTATATTAAACACATTTTTAAATGGAAAAAACTTTTTGTTAAAGTTAAAAATCATTAATATCTATTATTTGAATGGAAAGGATTTCATTTAAAAAGAATAGATCTTTAGCTATGCTGTATTATCATGATTCAGATTTCTTGATCGAAAATCAAAGTGAACCAACTGATTAAAAAAACTGAAATAGTTGTAATTAAATATATAGTATAAATAAATTACATTTTTTAAAATCCTATAGAAACTTTTTTTCGATCATAAAACTTATGGTTACAGTGTATTTTAATAAGCAAAATTACATTTTCAATAAAAAAAGATTTGATAATGAAGTAATAAAACTAGTATAAAATAAAATATAAAAAAATTCATTGTCTGAGATAAAAAAAGAATAAGGTAAGGACGATGATATCTAATATAAAAAAGATTAATTAAAAATTAAGCATACTTACGATCATTAGTATTTAAATGAGAAAAATCGCAAAGTTTTCCTTTTTTTTTTTTTTTTTTAATATGGAAAGAAAAATAAGTATTTTGATATATTGAACCAAATTTGAATGTATTACAGCAAAATTAAAATTAAAATGGAAACTAATTAACAAACTTTCCAATCATTTTTTCGAATTTTAAGTTAATCGTTAGACATTAAGAAAGACCAGTGCTATAAGTATGATGTCACTTAAAAAAAGCCCACACACATTTGAGAGTTTGAATCTCAAAGTCATAAGTATGTAAATTAAAAACTCTTTACTTCTTGATGAAGTATCTAACATTATTTCAAGATATTTATATTCTTAAGAAACGTGAAAAAATAAATAAAAATACACTGTTTAAAAATATCTATTCGACTGGCCTTTTAAAGCTTCCTTCTACAGATTTTTTAAACCCCAATCATTTGTATTTTAATTACAAAAAGCAAAGCAATTTTGAAAAGTGCAAAAATGCATCCATGCACTTTTCTTCGAATTAATTAGGAGAGTTTTTTTTAGTTCTCCTTTACGAGTTTAATTCGTTTAATCGCTTTGCTTTTAAATAAATGATTTCAAAGGGATTGCAAAGGAAACGGGTTGGTAATGCGAACGGCATTTAATTTTTATTATTTGGTTCTTAGAGTAAATCGGTCTCACATCAAAAAAAAAAAAAAAATGGAATAGTTTTGCTAAAGTATCGATTATTATTTTTTAAGCTTACCAATTAAAATAACTTAAGAATCTGTTAAATCAGTAGCAAGAAGAAGATTATATTCTTTCACAGATTTGGCCAATTTTTATTGCAATCTTGCACATTTTTGCATTTTAAATTCAGGTCTGCATACATGTGTGTGTGTATGCTATCTACATATATGTGCGTACGTCTATCTGTATGTATGTGTGTTTGTTTGTCTGTTCATATATATGTGTAGGTCTGTCTGCATATATATGTACACACGTTTCTCGTGTCCGGCTGTTTTAAGTTCAGATAATTTAGATAATTTAAGATTGTTAGTGCAGTTTTATACTTTTTAATGAGCACAAAAAGAGGAAAAAGAACAATTTTGAGTAATACTTTTTAAGACATAAGCATGCATAGCCATTAGTTGTGTATGAGTTAGTATAATGGTTCGATTAGATAATGTGGCTTAACTGACTGTTATATCAGCATTCAGAGCAAACAAAAAAATGGATTCCTATCGACAATAACTAAAGACTTAAAACTAAGAGCACCAGTCAATTAGAAACCTTTCTTCCATTTGCCTGTCTACAAGTATAATTTAAATTTCATCCATTATTATTAACATCATCATTTAACTTAAATTTCACCAGTTAGCTTTACCATCATCATTTAACTTTAACTTCACCCATCTTCTCGACACTAAAACATCGCCTCGCAAGTTATCTGAAGGGAAATTAAACTTCGCAGTACGTAAAAGTGGATGCACGCAAAGGCTGAAGAAAAAAACAACAACTGAAGGGCCACATTACTCTGGTTTATGCTGTTGTCTTAGTGTAAGAAAACATCTATGCGAACAGATTTGCAAGGGAAGCGAGGAGTAGAGTTGACGGGTAGTGGAGGAAATTAGGATACAAAAGAATGAACGGATGGTTTAAACATTCATTAAAACAGATGGATGGTCATATACACTGGCTCACTTGAAATGAACTTCCATAGGCTCTTCTATAGTTACTATTATAATAGGTGGGCTGACAAGTTCGTAGGCTGATACATAGATGGCACTACTAGTATTAAATCCATATGATTTTTAGTTAGCCATAATCTTCAAAAGACACGTGTATAAATTTGACAGCTGTTGCGCTATTAGTATGTGAGTTATAGCATTTTTAGTGTTCATCACGTGCAGTCCACTTGCCTGACTGTCGACTGGACTCCGGTGTGAAATGATGGAGCCATGTTTCATCCATTGTCACATATCGACGCACAAATTCGGGTTTATTACGATTGAACAGCTCCAAACACTGCTTAGAATCATCAATTCGCTGTTGTTTTTGGTCGTGAGCTCGCGCGGCACCGCGGCACAGAGCTTTAGCATATCCAAATATTCATTCACGTATGTCCAACACGTTCCTTTGATATCTTTAGGGTCTCAGCTATCTTAATCAACTTCACTTTACGGTTATCAGAAATTATTTTGTGGACTTTTTTTGATGTTTTCGTCGGTAACAGCCTCTTTGGGGCGTCCACTGCGTGCATCGTCCTCGGTGCTCATTTCGCCTCGTTTAAATTTAGCAAACCACTTCTCTACGGTTGATTTTCCTGGTGCAAAGTCCGAATAATGTTTATCAAGCCAAGCCTTGGCTTCAATAGTATTTTTTCTCCAAAAAGCAATGCCAAAATGCAACACACGAAATTCCTTTTTATCCATTTTTTCAAACTAACAAAACTAACAAAAGGTGTTTCACTAAAAATGCTATAACTCACATACTAATAGCGAAACAGCTGTCAAATTTATACACGTGTCTTTTGAAGGTTAAGGCTAACTAAAAATCATATGGATTTAATACTAGTAGCTCCATCTATGTGTCAGCCTATGAACATTTCAGCCCATCTGTTATTCTTATCATTTTTATCCATTAGCTAAATGATATCCATGATTATACATCAGCTAAATGACGTACCAGGCCTGCCTGGTGTTGGACTGCTAAACTTCACTACGGGTCCTGTACTCGGTTGTCAATCCGCATTTGACATCTTGTGCTTTTACATTCATATTGAGTCCCCTCTACCTTCTGCATACCTACACTTCCACATTCGCTACACATAAGCCTTTCATTGCAAGCCATGGTATATAAGCCATTTTATTGCAAGTCAATTCTAAAATTTCACTTATTGTGGGATTTCACATGCATAAATTTTATTTCATTGTAAAAAACTTTATTGTTATATTGCGGAGATATTTAAATTTTAATGTAAAATTTAAATTTAAAATTAATTTAAAATAAAATTAATTTAATTAATTTAAAATAAAATTTATTTATATAATTTAAAATTTAATTTAATTTTAAATCATTTTGTAACAAGTCTGGATCCCCAGATATGATACTGAGAACAGAACTCGTGACACCGGATTCTAGGACAACACTCTTCTTCCCTATCGCTTCCTTCTACATAGCACTTGGCTCTCCCTCACTAAAATCTTTCAACCTTATTCTGCACTATGACGTCTATTTCATCGATGATTTTACATGAAAACAAAGACTAAGAACACCGACTAATCAAGAGCTTATTCATCTGCCCAATTATTTAAAATTTCTCCATTTTTTTTCAACATGTATGTCATAATTATCATTACATATTCAGTTTATGTGTTTTTTCTCAATGCGATACATCTGCAGAACATTTGAAAGACAACTGTTTAGTGAATTTGAAGCTGGAACACATATGGCGGCAGTAAGACATTTTAGTTTTCATTGTGAAAGGGATCAGAGAAGAAATTTTTTTTTTTCACTATGTCTCTAGTCTTCAGCTTTCTGTGAGAATTCAGTTTACACAGTCAAGATTAGTCTTTGGTAAGATACGTGCAAGAGAAAGAACAACATGCACATATTATTTTGCATGTGTGAACATATTTTATCTTTTATTTCATCAACTGAACTTAAATATATAATGCTAAATGATGATTAAGTTAATTTTATTAAATATTACAGACGCTTGAACAATAACTGAAAGAAAATTAAAACAATAATCTGTACAGTCTGAAAGCCAGACTATCCGAAATGAAATTCAGAGCATTCAACTTCATAATGGAACATTATAATCATATATGTGATTTTTAAGACACACATAATTAAAATAGCAATGAAAATAACTGTTTAATTTAAATAGACTATTCCTGTCGAGTGAGAGGAGATTAGATATGTTTTACTTATATTCTATCCCCGAATTTTTTTATACATGACATGGAGCTCATACCAGAACAATATTTTGTTCATACTTTGCTAAAACATATAGAAAAACCCTGATAAGTGTGTAGTACTAAAAATTATTAAGTTATTGATGTAATCATAATAATAATTTCATTACTAGTGTACAATTCTGAACAGATATTTCAAAACAGTTCGTTTCCTTTTGATTGCGAAATCTCAAACCATTTAATTAAAATTGCTTCCGTTTGTCAATGAAAAGTTACTGATCTTACGTTTATGTAGAACAAAAAGCCGAAGAAATTTATTAAAAATGATTTTTTTATAATAGATTGCTTTAGGCATCATATTTATTGGTTCTGCTTTCTATATAATTTGGAAATACACGAATCAAATACCTTACATGTAACTGTTCAATCATTGAAACAGAACAGACAGAAAAAGGCTTTATGTAAAATTTCTGAGCAAACATAAGATTAAAATTTGAAAACACATGAAACGAATACCTTACATGTAACGGCTGAATCGTTGAAACAGAACACACAGAAAATATGTTTTATAGGAAATTTCTACATAAATCTAAGATTCAGATTTGAAAATTCATAAATCAAATACCTTGCATGTAACGGTTGAATCATTGAAACGGAATATACAGAAAATATGCTAAAGGTAAAATTTGCTAAGACTAAGATCTAACTGTCAAGAAGTAAGAATAAGAACTAACTGTAAAGAAAATATAAAGATTTAATTTTGAAAATACATGAATCAAATACCTTATATGTAACGGTTGAATTCTTGAAGCAGAGTTTACAGAAAAACTGCTTTATGGGAAATTTATACTCAACCCTGAAATTAAAATTTAAAAATACATGAATCAAATACCTTACATGTAACGGTTGAATTCTTGAAGCAGAATTTACAGAAAAACTGCTTTATGGGAAATTTATACTCAAACCTGAAATTAAAATTTGAAAATACATGAATCAAATACCTTACATGTAACGGTTGAATAATTGAAACAGATCATAAAAAAAAAAAAAAAAATGCTTTACGGTAAATTTCTACGCAAACCTAAGATTAAAATTTGAAAATTTTCCCAGACCTTTCCTGGACAACGACAGTAGTTGTAGAATCAATAGGCAAATAAAATATCTCTATTGAAAAAAAGAAAGGACAGTTAGAGTGCCTCGTATATTTCACCTTCAATTCAATTACGTGGCGCGTTCCTATGTTTACGAGACTGTTTACCGAGGATTGTTGGAGAGTTTGCGTCCGGAATAAAAAAAAAAGGCGGAATAACCGAGGATTTACGGAGGGCAAGTCTCTCAAATTTGTCCTGCCTGACCGTTTACTCGAAAGGATAAGCTCGCTACTGGACCCCATGTTTTCTGTTTGATGATGGTGAATTCCTCGATTGTAGTAGTAAGCATGACACAAATTTGTAATAAGGGAAGACGAACTTTCCACTGAAGAACAACAAGACCTTTCGTACGTCTGTTGCAAAAAAACATAAAAAAAAAGTTTGTTTTTATTTAAAGCAGGTATTGCCATTTTTTATGTAGTAAGTTAACGTTTCCAACAGTGTTAGCGTTTTATTGTTCTTAGTAACTTATTAATGCTTGCATATTAAATTTAAAAGATTAATAATACTAAAAAGACATAGCTGAATTGCAGAAAGTTGGGGTTTAGTTAAGGTATAATCAAATTTTCTTACCAAAAAAAAAAAAAAAAAAAAAAAAAATTGCAATTCTATTTTTCCTTTAAAAAATTTATATCTTTATTTTTATTACTTTAATTCGTTTCTTGTCTCTTATTTAAAATTTTTATGCTTAAAGCAACATTTCTTTTTAATGAAAAATGTTTTAAGTGCTTAATTTCCAGCAAATTTTACTTAACAGTACTTAACAGTTAATTTTATTGAAGCATATCAATAGATATTTATTAGGATCATATCAAAAGATATTTATTAGGAGCATATGAATAGACATTTATTATTACCTTATTTTAACTGGCTGTAACACATGGTTACAGCCAGTAACCATGTGTTACATGGTACATGTAACACATGGTTTAATATGTGGCTTACATAAAATTGAATGTTAGGGAATATTAATTTGATGCTGAGATTTTAGTAAAAACAAGAAATAGCCACTAGTAAGAAAAACAGTTATAGTACAGTTATAGATAGTGAGTAAACATTTATGGATAACCCATCATTTTGAAGTGCCATGGTGTTTTTTTAAATTGTAATATTGCTTGTTTTCGAACATAAATGATGTTTCACTACTCATTTTTAAAATTTCTATACGCAGTCGAAATTGACCAATAGTTTTTTTTTTTTTTTTTATGCAACGGAAAAAAAGTCTGTTTTAGAAATAATTATTGGGAAGGGTTGTCAGCCCTGCGCTCAACACTGTACAGTCTTAATAGACCGGGACCTACGGCTTAAAGTGGATTACGAACCACTGCAAACATCCATGGCACCGCCAGGATTCGAAACCAAAATCGTATCGCACCGAGCGCTATATACCATTGAGCTACACCCCCAGACTTGTAGTGAGTAGTAATAAAAAAATTAATTTGTTTTTCAATTGTAGTAATTTTAATTAAAAAACTAAATGTATACAGTACGTATGGACCAATAGCACTGGAGAGATTAAAATACTATTATGCATGAAAAAAAAAAGATTTAATTTATTATTATGCAAAAGTACGTTGTCTTTATGTATGCAAATAAGAAAATTGTTATTCATGTTAGTGCCAATCATTTTGAAATTACCACGTACATTTTATCATCTAAAAGCATTCATTTGCTTTATTTTTTAGCGTTAATATTAGCCCTGCTAATGCAAATAATAAGTATTTCCATAATGAGACAGACTACTTTCTCATCTTTGTAAGCATATCTCCAGTCTTAAATTTGTCAACTTCTCTTTTATTGAGTATACAATTGTGCATGAAAAGACTTCCTTTATTATTGTGGAAATAAGAAAATAAGAATTGTGGAAATAAGAAAATTGTTATTCATTTTAGTGCCAATCATTTTGAAATTACCACGTACATTTTATCATCTAATAAATAAGGAAATAAGAAAATAAAAAAGACTTCCTTTATTATTGTGGAAATAAGAAAATAAGAATATTGTGGAAATAAGAAAATTGTTATTCATTTTAGTGCCAATCATTTTGAAATTACCACGTACATTTTATCATCTAAAAGCATTCATTTGCTTTATTTTTTAGCGTTAATATTAGCCCTGCTAATGCAAATAATAAGCATTTCCCTAATGAGACAGTACAAAGACTATTTTCTCATCTCTTTAAGCATATCTCCACCCTTAAATTTGCCAACTTCTCTTTTATTGAGTATTTACCAGAGCGCTTTGTCCAACAAATCTACTCCCTTTAGAAACCCCTTAAATGTTCCACAAAAGGATTGAAAACCTCTAACACCTTCCAACCCTAATTGTTCTAAATCGTTCCAATCTCACCAGGGGTTCCCACGGAATCCCTCAGACGAGAAAATCTCCGACAAAACGATCGATTTCCGAATGGATGGGAAGGGGGTGATTCAGTAAAGAAGAGGACGACCCTCATAAGCATAGAAATGGGTCGCATAACTTTATGCGGGGGCGAGGAGGGTAGGAGAGGGGTGGGGTGGAGCATTGTTTTGTGCGGCGGAAGGATCTACCGCTGACAGGTTTGATTAAGTAATGGTCGAATGAATGGACGTTCGGAACATGCCCGGACAATCTCTATGTGTGGGTGGAAGTCAATTTCGCACTTCACGGGTCGGTGGAACGCACTGCTATGGTGAAATAGATTCAGTAGCATATGATTAGAGGACATAATGTAATAAAAAAAAATCTAGTGATATTTTTAATTGGATAACGTGTTGATATGATCAGTTATTTGATACTATTACTATAGTATTTATACGATCTTCACTTTGGCTATTTTACAATGGGTACAAGAGCTTTACTGCGTGTCGGTTTATAGATAACTAATTTTGATCTTTAAGGACATAAAATATAACAGAAGCTATATTAACCTCATATATATGTACAGCAATAGCAATTTATAACCACTAGTAATGTATAACAATAGTAACAATAAAAACCACTTGTATAGCAATACTTACATGTATAATATAGCAAAAAACCACAATGTATAGCAATAACCACATGTATAGCAATTGCCACATATATAGCAATTGCCACATGTATAGCAATTGCCACCCCCAAGTATGGCAATAGTAACCACAAGCACAGACATTTTCTACAGTCCTTCTACTTATACATTCCTTGTATATCGTATATCACAGAATTTCACATCATTATTCTTAAAATGTCAAAAAGCTTTATACTATATAGCAGACCATTCTCGCTTCTCCTGACGTACGCAATCCAAAAAAATGATACTGTACTATAAAAGTAATGGACTATTTTTTCACATTTTCAATATTATAAGGCAATAAGCATATTTGCATTCGGATTCCTTAATGAACTAAACAAATAAAACATTATTACCGGCTACTTTGCAATGGATGTGAAAGCTTTTACTGCGTGTCGGTTCATAGATGACAAATTTTGATCTTTAAAGGCCCAAAATATAGCAGCAGAAGCAATGATAACCGCCCATTTTGATCCTAAAGAAGAACAAGAAATCCGATGGTGCTAAATCCAATGAGTAGGGAGGCTGGTAGGGGAGTGGAATGTTACTGCTAGCCATGCCTGTACAATAAGCGATGTGTGAGAGGGAGCATTGTCATGATGCAGTGATCTTCCTCCTTGCCATTTGGCGGGGCATTTTTTCGGATTATCTCCCTCAATCTTTTCACTTGCACGTACAAAGGTTCGTTAATAATTTGTCCAGCTGTACAAATTCATAGTGCACTACACCTTCGTTGCTGAAAAATGCAATGATGCTTTGATTTGACATGATGTGATTTCTTTGGTCGAGGAGAAGACGTTCTGTGCCACTCTGCTGACTGCATCTTTGTCTCCGGGTAGTAACGAGTTTCACAAGAAATGTCGGATTCTGTGTGCTTTTTTTAGAAACATTCGGTCACAGTCACATTGCCTATTATGAATTTCAGTAGTAAAAAAACATTGATAATAAAAAATAAATTTACTATATTCTGGTAATAAAAGTTACAACAAAATTCCGGGAACTTTTTGACTACGCCTCGTATATCAAGTGAACACAAATATAACAGCATTAAATTAACATTCTTCAAATAAAATATTTCGTTTCAAAAGATTTCAAATAAATAAATATCCAACCCAATCTATTACAGAAACATATTAACTTTACAATGACAGTTTTACAGTATGGGAGACACTAAATAGCTTTGCATCACTTAGAAGACACTAAAAAGGTCCTAGCAGAATCGTCTGCCATAAACAAAAGTGACCTCCTGTCCAACAAGCCATCCCTCGTAAACGTCACTCCAAAGTCAGTGACAATGGATGCCCTTGTTGTTTCCGCCCGGAAACTGCATCACACAGCTTCGGACATGAACTCCGGATTTATGTTCACCAAGAAGAAAACACGAGCAGCTTTAATGGATTACGGACCGGCCTCGTCTCGTTACCGAGGAATTATTGCAAAACGGAATTTGTAGCCTTGCAGTTACAGCAGCAGTTAGCCGAGAATAACCGTTTTCTTGTTCGGGGTTAAATACTTTGTAGAACTAAAAGATAGCGGCGCGTTTTCTGCTTTTTCCCGCTCAGCGAATGTGGCTTTTTAGAAGAAGGGTTTTAATCGTCTGCCCACATACGTGGAATTACTGTTTATTTAATATTTATGAGCAACGATAAGGGCCTGTTTTAATTCCATTTAAAAGAATAGTGTGTGGTAGTTATCTAAGAGATGTTTCGCATATTTATCATTTAGTTTTATTTTTCTAGGGTGCTAACGTTTTAGTTCCTTAAATTTGGTTTTTCCTAACCGTTTAGTTTAGTTTTGAGGAATATTCGAAAAATATATTATATAATATGTAAGCATTATTTTAATTTGTGCCATCTTTTAATCATTTATCTATGTTTTTATAGTGTGAGAATTGCAAAATTAAAATTAAGGAGTGGACTTTGTAAAATAGAATTATCAGGAGATAGAACTAAATTGTTTTAACTTTAAAATATAATTTGCAAAATTGAAAAAAAAAAAAAAATGCCTAAAATAACAAAAGTAAATAAATAAATAAGTAAAGATATTTGTTGGAAAAGTTTTTATTTATGTCTGGATATATTGTAAAAAGTCATAATCAATTCAATCTTTTATAAATACTTAATTATTATCTTCAATTAGACATTAGAACCACCTCGCTATGAATAAAATGATGTCTTAATATGTATAAATCTGGCTCATTTTCACCTCTACTGTTTGACAGTAAAAAATATATGCTTATGAAAACATCTTAAATAATATCGGAGTTTTTTTAGAAGTGATCAGTCGTTTTTAAAATTTATAGGAAAAAAAAAAAAAAAAAAAAAAAAGAAAAAGAGCTTCATACTAATAAAAATTTCATGATTAATTATCTCCCGTTTCTCCTATTGTGAATTTGAAATATATAATACAACGAATTTAAAATGATCAATGTATTTCTAACGTAAAAATATGGATACCAACTTAAAAGGGATTTTAAGACAAACAGTAAAAGGCTATTTCTATAATTTTTCAATGCATTAGTCTCCAATGTTATCAGGAATTAATACTAATAGCTTTTTGAGAACTAAAATCAAATTATAAATCGTCAATATCCATTTATGTGGCCTGATGGCCGAGTGACTAGCGTACTGGCGCTCGAGGCCGCAGGGTTCGAGTACCGGTGTTGCCGTGGATTCTTGTAGTGGCTCGGAATCCACTTTAAACCGTAGGTCCCAGTCTAATATGACTGTTGAGGTACGTCGGACAACCCTACTCCGTAAAAAGAAAGCATCTGTCTTGAAATCTGTTAGCCGGCAGACGGCCTTGGACTACCATGGGGCTGTTGCGCCAATGAAGAAGAAGAAGAATATTCATTCATGTAATTGGTGCCCCACAAAGAATTTTTTTCCATCTAAAATTTAAATTGTTTATTTAATAGAAATATATTTATATTCAACTATTGGTTTTTAATAATGAGAAGGATTTAACAAATAAATTGAATAAATAATAATAAATTATATTTTTTGTAAATTTCTATAGGAATAACTTTTTGTGAATTTCGATATGCCAAACTTATATATATATATATATATGGAGTTTATAAAACTTCTCATTAGTTAAAATAAAATATACTGAGTGTCTATAATAGTGTTTGCATTTCTGTAATTGTAAAAAGCATAACACTGGAAATCCAACATTTTTTCATTATTTTATTAATATAATGCATAAAGAAAAACAAATTATTATTAATTATTTGTTGCTGAAATAAATATCAAAATTCTTGATAACAAAAGTGCATTTTAAATTGTTACGTTTTTATATTTAAGCGTTGTTACGTTTTTATATTTTTATATTTTATTTATAATATTATTTAAATACTAAAATACTGATACATTTCTTCTCAGAATTAATTATTTTACTTGGTATATTAATTAAAATAATGAAAAATATCTCATTTTTTAAAATAAAAGCACTAATTTTTAAAGACAAGTTAGTGATAAAACAAGTAATAAAAAAAAATTTTTAAAGTCAGTTCCTACTTTTTTTTTTTTCACAATATTGCAGAAAATCTTTATAAATAATTTTCATTCATTTTTTTAAGTTATCTGGCGCCATTTATTGGTAGATATATGCAACTTAAATCTAAAAGAAAACTAAAATTAATGAATTAAATTTAATTACTGAATTAGTATTTGAAAAAACTGTATTAATATCAAGTGTCATCCAATACAAATTAAAAAAAAAAAAATGTATTTGAACTGGAGTGGTTGAATAAAAAGCAATTTATGAACGACTGAAAATTTCAACAAGATAAATATATATATATAGGGAGAGTGTGAGCTAATAGAAGAAATTGAATAAAAAACACATTCCAAAGATAGAACTATAGTCTACTTTTATTTGCTCCAAAAATTAATAATTTGTTTATATTTGAATGAAAGGAATTTTTTGAAATTTAAATGGTAAATGTCTTAAGATTTGTGTTGTTTCCTTGTATCAATTTTTTTTTTTTCTCAGTTAAAATTACCAGTTAAGAATAAAGTTAAAATTCATTTTTTAAACTCTAAACTCTTTTTCTTTATTTTCATAATGAACAGTTTTCGTTCTTGTTTAGTATCTTAAAACACTAAAGTGTATAATAAATGGGCCTGATGGCCGAGTGACTAGCGCTCTGTGCCATAGGTTTCAGGTTCGAGCCGCCGGCGTCGCCATAGATGTTTGCAGTGGTTCGGAATCCACTTTAAAGGGTAGATACCTAATATGACTGTTGGGCGTATGACTGAAAACCCCTCCCTGAAAACAGAAACGATTTTCTGCATCGAAATCTGTCAGAGAGCTAACTGTCTTGGTCCACCATGTGCTATAATACCAGGGAGTTAGTTAGTGTAGTATATAAAACATACCCTTCCTTCGTCGACTGTCTCTAAATTGTTTCCGAATTAATTCTAGATCGTTTTCCACCTAAATATCATAAATTTGCGGTATAGTGATTTTCGTGTTGTTTTTATTTACTCAAAATAAAAAATAAAAATATCTATAATATTTACATCCGATGAATATTTGCCGCTCCAATAATAAATAGCTTTTTAAAGGTTTATCGAAAGTTCATGATTTTTACAAAACAAAATATAACGATTTAAGTCATTTTTTTTTTTAAATTTTAACTCAAGAGTACTTTTTTTTTTAGAAAGACAGTGAGAAAATTTTAAGAACTGAAGTTGTTTGAAGTTTTAATGTGTCTCGCAGTGTGGCCCTCCTATATTAAGATAAAATTTTAGTATTTAAATATGCGTCATCGATTTCCTTCTGAAGTTAACTTTCTTTTTTTTGGTCCAAGAGTGGAGGAATTCGCATTATTTCAGCTCCTTTGGCCGAGAGAAAGAAAAGAATAACTGCTAATACTGTACGAAACCATCTTCACAATCAACATGACTCCTTGTAGGAGCCAACTGACTCAGACAACTGCCCATTTACGTTGGGCAAGAGAACACGTTACTCGGAACAGACAGCAATGAGCTTCTGTACTTTTCACAAACAAGTCCGAGTTTCTTCTGGAGAGGGATTCAGATCCTACATTGATCTGGATAGAGCAAGGAAACAATTAATTATTAATGAAAGAACTGTTATATAAGGACAGTTACAGCCTGTAATTAAGATGCATTGGGCCCGACTCGTGGCTCAGTGGCAATGTGCGCCGCTAGTGAGTATTAGGGCTGAGGTTTGCGGCTTTGTTGTAGATACACTTTGAAAAACGTGGAAACGTAATGGCATTTGTGATGTTCAGGATCTTGCCTGGTACGTCGAACTACCTGGTGAGAGTTTTCAGGGTTTACTCCCATACGATACGGTTGTTCGTCTTAAAGGTCTTCCCGGAATGTACTGCTTTTCTTTGTTCCTGCAACTCTGGACCAAGTCAGACTTCTACCTGTGGGTGCTCCATCACAACAGAAGCTGACCCTTTCTCTGCATCCATGAGTAGATTAATGATGGGATGTTCGTCCCGTACTGCAGAACATTGAGGATTAGATGCAACAAGATAAATTCGTACTGGTAGTAATGTTATGTATAGAATAATGCTTAAATATGCATATTATAAGAAAATTGAGCACAAATTAGAAATAATTTGTACTGCTTTTAAAAGCCCAAAGAATACAATACTGCGCCCAAAAATGCAATACTCCATTCCCTAAATTAACTTCAACTTTGAGGTAATTTTTTTTTTTTTAGTTGATGAATCAAAACATATTTATCGACGAACTCAATGGTGATGGATTTTTTTATTGAAGGCTTAAACATACTTACGATTTACAAAATGCCTGATTGATAGATATGATGAAATGATTTGATAATTTCCTGGGATGCTTGGACTGTTCTAAAGCGAGATGGGAACAATATTACAAAACATTTTAATTTCATTTATTTTATTTTATTTTTAAATTTCTATTACTTTTTAAAATATTAATATTTTTACAACAATCTTTTCCTAAATTTAGTAAATTATACTACACAAGACTGTACGTGTTTTTTTAAGTGCTTGGAATTAGAATCAGAAAAATGTTTGATGTTTTGTAAGAAATTAAAAATTGCAACTGTTTATTGATTATCGTTCAGCTATTTAAAACTTTAAACCTATAGCTTGTAATTTTAAACCTGATAGCTGAAATGATAATCAATAAACAGTTGCATTATATATATATATATATATATTATGTTGCATTTTATATATATAGTAAAGAATAGTACAGAAAGTAATTTAATATGAAAAATGAAGAAATAGTTACAATTTTAGAAAAGAACTCAGTAAAACTCAGAGACTGAGCAAATTATAGTCATATTTTCAATAATCTTATAAAAATATATGTATAATTTTAGCACTTAGTATAAATAAAAGGGATTTCTAGAGGGATAAATAAAGGGAACGTAACAATTTATGCAAATTCGCAAATGAAAATAAAATATAAAATAGATATTAGCTTTAAAGTTTTTATAGAAATCAACAAGAAATCTCATTTTAATTCTATGTTTAGTTTAACTACACACATAAAACTTTTATACATCAATCTTAAGCCAAAATTATACTTAATGATTTAAAGGTATAAAATTTGAGGAAAATTAAATAATGAAATGAAATCATTAATGTGAATAATTAATATGAATAAATATGAATCATTTTGAATGCAAAATGAATCATTATAAAAAATGAATCATTATTGAATGCAAAATGAATCATTATTGAATGCAAAATGAATCTTTATATTTCACATCATTATCAGAAAGATGAAATGAAATAATTGAGTATTCTTTTAGTTTGCGAAACTACTTAATAAACCGTCATGATCACATTTAAAAGATAATCATCATTTGCAATATGTTATTTTTAATTCAATAAAATAAAAAATAAAGAAGTTATAATCTTACCTGAAATCTTAGCTTTGAAATTTCGCTAATATGTATCAATGTGTAAAGCTATAATTTGAGCAAATGAAATAAATTCAATATTTCGATTATTTTTAATGTACTACGTTCATTTAAAAACATAATTTTACTATAAAAGATTTGTATTCATTTAAATAAAAATTAAATAATTTTATTAATGGTTTTATTGAATAAAATTACTTTAATAAACAATTGAATTATTTTTATAAACTTAAATAAATTAAATTCTCGGTTTATTGAAATAATTTTATTTTTATAAACTTAAATAAATTAAATTCTCGGGACCTGATGACCGAGTAGCTAGCGATCTTTCTCTTGGTACCACAGGTTTCGGGTTCGAGTCCCGGCATTTCCATGGATATTTGGTTCGGATAGTGGTTCGGAATCCACTTTAAACCGTAAGTCCCAGTCTAATAGGATCGTAGAGCGCTGTGGGGGTAGTGTTACTCGCGCCCATTGCATATCTTCAAGCTACACATGCCCCCTGGATAGTGCTGAATGAGTAACAGCGGTGAAGCTCTTGCTTATGTCATAAAGATTAACTGTCTCTGTATTACTAGCTGCATTAGAACAACATAAATTAAATTCTCACTAATTCAATTTTATTAATTAAAATTATATTTAATTAAATTTAGTTATAAGGTTTGGCTGTGCAACAGATAAGAAACAACGGATTTAACGTAAAAAAAAAAAGACTTCTAAATCTTAAAAAAAAAAGAAATATAGATTTTAACTCAAAATTTAGCCTTAAAGTTAAGAAATAAAATACACACGCAAACAAATCCCTTGATTTATACATATAGAGATAGTTAGATGGATAAATAGATATATATAGATGAAGAAGAAGGACATAATTTTTAAATATATAATGCAAACAAATTTTGGATGATGTCTTAATTAAGCACCTGGACCTTAACTCAAAGCAGGAGAAGATGTTGATAACCTAGGAACGGAAGATTTTAAGAGTTATATTTGAACCTATCAAAGAGGGTGACGTTTGAAGGAGGCGTTACAATCATGAAATTACAAAATTATTTGGAGAAAATGATATCATAAATTATATAAAGTCAAAGAGGATTCAATGGGTAGGACACAAAGAGAGAATGGACTATAGCAGAGGCACAAAAAAGAAGGTTTTCAAGGGGAAGTACCAGGGCCAAAAGAAAAAAAGGAAAGGTCAAAAAAGAGATGGATTGGTGAAGTGGACGTGGATCTGAAGAACCTAAAGATCCCAAATTGGAAAACTGAAGTTCGGGACAGACGACGTTGGGATCGTCTTGTTAGGAAGGCCATGGTTTAACATAGACTGTAATGCCGGGGAATTAGTTAGTTAGTTACTCTTAACTAAGCTATTAAGCTATTTAAAAATGTTAATTATAAGTAACTATACAATAGTTAAATCCAGTTCGATAAAAAGTCGAAATATTATAGTGAAGTACAGGAAATTGTGTATTCTTAATGATCTGTTTATGCGGTTAAATGAATAAATGAAATAATAATATTTGAAATGACCTTGTATACAGTGCATTGGATATTCAAAATGTTAAATTGCAATTTGAAACTGGCAAACGAACACAAACTGTAAGTTCCTTTATCCAGATCAAGGTAAAGGGCCTGAATGGCCGAGTGCCTGGCACTAGGTGCTACAGGTTTCGGGTTCGAGTCCCGGAGTTGCTATGGATGTTTGTAGTAGTTTGGAATCCCCATTAAGCTGTAGGTCCCGCTCTCATATGATTGCCGAGCTTCATGGAGCCAAGTCAGACTTCTACTTACGGGTGCTCCATCACAACAAAGCTGCCTTCTTTCCCTTCAACCGTGAGTCCATACGGATTCGTGGGCTTGTTCTAGATGTCTACCAAGTGGGATAAGAAACAACAACAGGCCACGGTAAAATTAAAGACTGTAAAAATGGGTAAGATGTAAACATTTTTCTTCATTTTAGAAAATAAAAGTTGGTCCTTGGATGATACTTTGAAAGTGATGGTTCAAAATTTTGAAGATTATTTAAGATGATAGCTAAGAGAATGACGAGAAGTCTAAGAGAATGATAAGGTTGTTTACGTCAGTGACTTACAAATTCCTGTATTTTTAAACAGGAATTTGTAACTGATTTAACTTTTAGAGAAATTTAATTAATAATAAATATTTAAACTGAATTATAAAAAAAATGAAAAATTAAAATATATAATCCACTTACATCAGAACCGACAGGAGATTTTAGCACCCTTGTACTAATTGCGTTTCTTTGAGTGGAAATTTATTAAAAATCAAAATAACTAATGAGGAAATTTTTCACCAGTAAATTAAACGCAACAAAATGATTAATTATCCAGCAACTTATACGAGAAAAGAACATCGCTTCCTCTTCACCATCCGATTTCCGATCAAAAGAAACACGAAACGTCTTCTCAACCCTCTCCCCCCCCTCGTTCTTTTCCTGCCGTGACGTCACCTCCTTCCACGTGGTGTGTCGGGTCGTCCGTTCCGGTATTTACCTCGGAGAGTCCGGACAGGAGAGGATGCGGAGCAATACTCCTGTTTCCCGGAGAACGGCTCTCCGATAGTTCTTCCAGCCTGCCCAAGGGAGGGTGGTCAAACGATCTTTTTTGCTCGTGGTGTTCGAAAAAGAGCAACTGGTTCTACTTTTCAAAATGTTGGAAATGGATGCTGATGAGATTGCCAAGTTGGTGGATGGTGCTTATAAAGTAAGTTCATTAATTTTTTAATGTTGGATGTATTGAAAGTTTGTTTTGGATTTCTGGATTCTTGGATTTCATTGTTTGGGGGAACAAGATTCTGAGAACCTAAAAATTTTGAAAAGAGTTTTCTTTTTTTTTCGATTCATCGGTTTCAATTTTACATTTTCGTTTGGTTATTGTTTATTTAATAAATTTGATTAAGAAATTTTAAACTCTGAAAACTTTTATATCTATGTAGTTCAGAATGTAGTGTTCAGAAACCTAACTTCTTTTCTTTTTAAAGTAAAAATATGAAAGTGTTTAGTTTTTCTTTCTAAAACAAAAACAAAATTAGAAAAAATAATATATATATATATATTATAATTTGAAATCTTCAATTTATTTGGTTTATTCAATTATTGTAAAAATTGCAATTTCAAAAATAACGATGTGATTTTTCAGTCTTACATATTGACGTTTGCATTTTATCTTTATTGACAAAATAGTTTTCGGAAATTGTATCTATTCATAGAAACAATGTTGGAAGTTTGTTGGAGATTTCTGGAATTCTTGGATTTCATCCTTTGTTTTGCGTACAAGATTGAAATTATAAATCTAAATATTTTATAAGGGAAACTAATTTCTTTTCTTTTTAAAATTTATGAAAGTGTTTATTAATTTAGTTTTCTTTTAAAACAAAAACAAAAATAGAAAAATTCAAAAATATATATAAATATTTTGTAATTTGGTCACTGTTTATATATATAAAATTTAAAAGGATATGATTTAAACTCTGAAAACGTTTGCATTTTTTTATAACTGACCAAATATTTTGAAAATGTTATTTATTCGTAGAAACAATTTAGTTTTCTTGTTAAAATGAAAATATATGCAAAATTATTGTAAATTTTTATTTCGATCATTTATTTAAAATAATACTTTTTAAATATACAAAATCTAAAAAAATAAAAAAATACAAAAAACAAAAATTTAGTGTTTTTTGCTTTTTTTTGTAATTTGGGAAATCTTCAATTTACCTGGTTTATTTAATTATTCAGTGAAAATTTCAATTTCAAAAATAGGATGTGATTTTCGATTGACATCTGCATCAGTCACAATAAATTGAGATCTGCATTTTATCCTTACTGAAAACACTTTTGAAAATTTTATCTATTCACAGAAGCAATAAAAATAATTTATTTCTACTGTTTGTTAAAGTGTGTGTAAATATGTATTAAAAAATTATTCGTTAACTTTATCGTAGCTTTGGTATATCGATAGTTTAATTAATAAAAAATATAAAAACTATTTAAAAACTTAATTTTTCAAAAATAACTTAAGAAAAAAAAATATTTAGTAGAAAATTAGTTTAAGAGTACCAAAAATCTTCACCTGTAGGAACATTATGTAATAAACAATTATTTTTTTTATCATAAATTATGTAAAGTAAAAAAAATTACAGATATTTCATTAAAAAATATTATAAAAGGAATATTATATTAATTTCAAAATATTATATTTTTTTAAAAAATGGGATTATTTATTGTCATTGACCAGCTCTAATGTATAAAACATCTTGGTTATAATACAGTGTTCTGTAGTATAGCACTGAAAGTATTATTAGATTTTTAGTTGCGCATTTTATAAAAGCAAATACTCAGAAACTTTGGTATTCAAACTTTTTTTAGGCAATAATATGTTTAATCGTAAAAATGAAGTGATTATTATCATATTTAAATTTATTACTAATAAATTAATTATTATGCTGGTTATATTTTACCGATTAACTTTTATGCCTCACGTTAGTTTTCAATAATTTTTAAATAATTTAATCAAATGATAAAACTTTTATACTGATTGACCATCTTAATAAGATTGCTTTATATATATTGCCATGCAACAAAAATGATCATCTGCGATCAACAATGCCAATTTATTAAATAATAAAAAGAAAATTGAAATTAAAAAAATAAATTATGAAACATTCCAGCTTTTTTATTATAAGAAGCGTAAATAATTTATAAGGTTATCACAAATCTAATTTTAAAGTTATATTTTTGTTGATAAACAAGGATAAAAATGCAAATGTCAATATTAAGACTGAAAATCACATCTTTATTTTGAAAATGCAATTTTCAATGAATGATTAAATAAACCAAGCAAATTGAAGATTTCCCAAAACAAAAAAAAAAAAAATAAATAAAAAAATAAAAATAAAAATAAAAAATAAAGAAATAAACTTCAAGAGACAAATAAAATATTGTTTCAAAGGAATATTTTAAATGGCCGAATTAACGACTAATAAAACAACATAAACTTATAAAAATATATTTCAAATTCATTAAAAATTTTTTTTGAACAAAGAAGTATAATAAATTTTAATTGAAAATTTTGTGCTTAAAAAAATTAGACTTCAAATTCGACGATTTCTTCTATGTATATACATTTCAGAAAATATTTGGCAAATTTCAGAGGGTGATATAGGAAATCTAAAGGAATTGTTTTTTAGCCATGGAATATAAATGCTTAAAAAGGCAATATGCCATGACGTGATATCATTTAGGTGGTAGGGAGCGTTGTTTAGGCCAGATCGTTACTATTTTGCAGGTTATAAAGCGTTATTCCGTTAAGGGAATTTCAACAATATGCAATGGCAAATATTCATTTAGTTGGGGGGTGGGAAGGGTAATAAAAAACAGAAGAGCTGTTAACGCTGCTGCTACTTCTTTAAAAAAATGTCCAGGAAGTAGTTATCCCTTTATTATTTTTATCAGTAGTAGTCTATTGTATATGTATCATTTTTATCAGTAGTAGTCTATATAACAAAATGTTTAGTATACGGGTGGTATTAAGTATTTGTAAAATGTATACATATTTTTTTTTGCTAATTTTTGAATATCCACAAATAAAAATGTAATATTGAAAATTATTTTAAAAGAAAAATCAGAATTAGTCTGAAATTTATTTATTTCTAATTATAAATGCGATTGCATTTTTTTTTCTTAAAATGGTAGTGAGGCAAATGATAAAAATAAAATCTAATGAACAAATTTTACAAAAATTTAATATTTTACATGTTAAGACTATGGGTGAATATAGCAGTCTCCCTAGAATAAAGAAATAAACTTGAGTAAAATGTTTTATGAATTTTTTGAAAATTAAGAGATCTGTTTTTTTACAAAAAAATTAGATAAAAGTCTTATTATTTAAAAAAATACGAAACTTAATTATTTACAAAAAAAAAAAAAAATGAGAAAATAGGCTTATTGAAAAAGAATAACGAATTTTTAACAAATTAACGCCCGTATGCTAAAACGTTTAACAACTTTTCACATAACATTTGTTCTTATGTGACTTGTTTTTGAAAAATCATACAAAATAAATCAGCAAAAAAAAAATTATCTCTATGAATATGCATCGATATAATGTTATTGAATTATCACTTTTTTTATTTCTAAGATTAGTAAAGATTAATGTTAATACCAAATTTTAAAAACGCACTTACAAATACAGAAAAAGCTATTTTTTTTTGCCATAAGCAAGACCTGTATCACTGTTACTCATTTAGCACTACCCAGAGTGCACATGTAGCTTGAAGATATGCTACGGACGCGAGTAACACTACCCCCCATGACACTCTACGGTCATATTAGACTGGGACCTAAAGGTTTAAAGTGGATTCCGAACCTCTACAAACATCCATAGCATCGCCGGGACTCGAACCCGAAACCTATGGTATCCAGCGCCAGCCATCAAGTCCCACTCAAGCAAAAATTGCTTGGAAACGCTTTTAATTTCACTTTAAAATGCAAAAACATATTTTTAAACAGATAAAAGTTTATCTAAGTTAAATATCAGAATGATATTTTTAATTTATCATAATTATAAGCATAAAGTTTTTATTTATTGATAAATGTTCATTTAATAATACGATTTCATGTTACTAAACAGGTAGTAGTTCTTATTTTTGTATGTATGAGTATCTTCTCTAAGTATTTTTCTTAATTGTGGTAACCCCCCATAGGAATAGCGTTGAAGCACCAAAGTGGTGTTCTTTAATATATTTATTACCAGGTTGAATATGCATCGATATCATATTAATGAATTATCACTTTTTTGATCCTAAAATTAGAAAAGATTAATGTTAACACCAAATTTAAAAAATGTGGGGTTTTTTTTTTGGATAAAATTTAAAATTATAAATAATCCTTCTTATATAACCTACATTATTAGTAATATAAAATCCTTATAAATCCTTTTACATTTACTAATCGTTGTTTATGTTTAGTAAATTTACTCCTTTAATTTGAATAATAGTTATCATAGTAAAACTAATGCACATCCTCTATTACTCATAACCGTAATTGTTATTAATTGCTTCTTCTTGAATGCTTTTTCCGGTTTTACTGAAAAAAAAAAAGAAACCCCATTAAAATCTTAACAAAAAAATCCTTTGCTCACACATCGCAAAAAAATGTTTGCATTAAAGATAAATGACGAAAATCGACTTCATATGCATTATTTATAAGCTTTTTACGTTTATTTAAACTGAGAATGTAAATTTCCTTACTTGGTTTACAGCAGAAAAAAAATTGTACTGATTTTCTTAAAAAATATGTCATCATTTGTCATTGTTTTAATGCGTATTAAAAAAAAAAACATCTTTTATGCATTTATATGCGTGTACAACTTAAAGAAAAATTGATGCTAAATTTATTTATTTATTTTTTACCTTTTGTCAAGGTGTATTTTTGTAAAAAAAGTAAATTAAGATGTGGAGTTTTATGGGAAAAAATTCTTTTATTAATTATAATACAATATATGCTTTTAAAATTTTATAATAAAAAAATTAAATCCAATTATAAATTTAAAGTTTTTTATAGGGCTTTAAAATTGAAACAGTTTGTTAAAAATACGAATAAAATAATTATTTTAAATAATATTTTTAATAATATTTAAATTTTAACAATACGAATAAAATAATTATTTTAAATAATATTTTTATTTATAATAATAATAAAATAAATATTTTAAATAATATTCAATTTTTAATAATACGATAAAAATAACTATTTTTTAATAAGAATAAAATAAATATTTTAAATAATATTCAATTTTTAATAATACGAATAAAAATTATTTTATTCAATTTCTAATAATAATCAATTTTTATTAATAATTTTAAATTATTGAATTTTTAATAATACGAATAAAATAATTATTTTAAATAATGTTTAATTTTCAATAATACGAATAAAATAATTATTTTAAATAATATTTAATTTTTAATAACACGAATAAAATAATTATTTTTAGTGATATTTTATTTTTGATAATACTAATAAATTAATTAAATTGAAAACTTTTATAGGGCTTTGAAATTAAGTGTGTAAAAAAATACGAATAAAGAAATTTAATAATAGATATTAAATTAATATTATCTGAGATATAAAAAATATTAAATTAACTATAATATAATAATCAAGATACAAATTATCGCTTTAATTTCCGGTATAGACAAGCGTACAGAAAGGCTGTGGGTTTGAATCCACTGACAACATTTGCAACACTGCTTTTGAAATGACGATATTTGATGGCAATTGGAACAGTATCATGCGTTAGAAAGTAAGCTACCTTATGGGAATTTTGAGGGGTTTCTTTCATATCAAACTCAAACTTGAAGAGAAGACTCGGAAAAGTTCTCCCAGTGCAGAAAATTAAATATGATATATTTTATTATGTGTAACAAAAATATAATGTGCAACAAATATAATATTTAAAATGTGCAACAAAAAATATGAGATATTAAATACAATATTAGAAATATAATGTTAAGATGCACACACACATAAAAACTTTCGTCTATTTATTACCTGATTTCAATAATAATATTTATAATAACTAAATTATTAATTCTAATATTAATAATAAAAATTGTTATTTTACAAAAAGATATTTGTTTGCATTTTCTTAAAAAATCAACTGTAAAATAATATATCATAAGCTATTTGTTTTTGCTTTCTAATTTACCAGAAGAGACAGGAAAAACTGACGTGCCCATTATTTAAGATTAACATTATTTACCACAAGACAGACGTGTGGCAAAATTCAACATTACCTAAGATAAAGGGGGATTCTACATTTTTATTTCACATTCATGCCGCTACAATTTGAAGGAGCACCTCCAGTGGCTATATCGTTAAGAGGAGAAGAGTTTCCTCCTAGACTAATGAAAAGATTTTTGGCCTACAGACTTATCATGCCTGTTTCAGCCATTTATATTAAGAAACTTTATATAAGCTTGCTTCCGTTTTAAAGTATCAATTCAAAAACGCAATCCAATATCAGACAGCTAATTGGCATGTTAATAAATTAATATAAAATCACATCAACTCAATGTGCCTCTTTTTATATTTTAGCGTGTTTTTTACATATTGCAATGGTCAATATCACATATATTTTTAAAAATTCATCAGAAGTTCAATATATTTTCAAAATGATGATTTACAGTCTTATTTTTCTTTTTTTACAAATCAGAACACTGGCCAAAATTAAAAGCTTTCTCTTGAATTGTAATTTTTCTATTTCTTCATTGGCGCAATGAACGCAGAGCCAAGACCGTCTGTTTACTAATAGATTTCGGGACAGGAGATGGTTTCTATTTACAGAGTAGGGTTGTCAGCCCTACGAGCAACATTCTACAATCATATTAGACCGATACCTGTGGTTTAAATTGATTCCGAATCACTACAAACAAACATGGAACCATCAGGACTCACACACGAAACCCAGCACTGAGAACCTGAGCGCCAGTCTGAATTGTAATCTACACTATAAAAATATATTTTATTGTTGAACTAAAAATAAACTATTTAAAAATAGATTTTTTGTTGATTTTTAAACTTAATTACATTAATATACGTAAAAAATAATGAATTTTATTTATTTATTTAAATACATAACCGCATTTTTTTGTTTTTTTTATTTTCTTAGATGTTATTTTTTAATTTCATTAAAACTTCTGGACTCTTTCATTGATTAAAAAATTAGAATCGAAAATAATTACAGATTATACTAATACAACGTTTTTGCTTGACGGATGGATATCTTAGGATAACATATTTTTATACCTTTTTGTTTAACAACTATCGTGTAATTAAGTACTATTTAAATGATATATAACATTTCTTCCTCCGAATGTGATCCAAGGAAGCTAAAAATATTAATACCTCATGCTATATCATAATTACAAATTTCTCAACTAACTTTAATAATTTTTAGCATAATAATAATAATAATAATGTCTTCACAGCTACAACAGTAAATTTGATAAATCTTTATAAAAATGACTTCAGAGAATTTTGGGAAAAGAAGAACTATGCTTTGAATGCGTAGCCAGCAGATGTATTCATCACAATGGTGTAAGCGCAACTCATAAAAACGGAAATGAGAGGCAGTGTGTTTTTGAAAACTGCCTGAGATACGTTAATGAGAGATTTAAACGTACTTGCAAGAACTAGAATTTAGCTCTCATGAAACACTCCATTACTGTGATCTCGCTCCTTCTGAAAGAGACACTTCTAGGTTTATTGACATTAATGAGAGTTTTTTCTTCCTGCTTTAGATGGTTAAATGAACGAATGAACGAAGGCAAGGACAGTAATTGATTATTATTCAAATATTGCAAACTAACGTTAATATTAACTTGACGACAGTTGAGAAAGGTAATTAATTAGCAATATTTCTGTTACATAAAATGTGCATTGGCTGGTTTCAAATACCAAGGCGGGCAAATGCAGTTACATGAAACCTTTGTCACTTCTCCTGTTATAGAAGATTCAGCGCTATTCAGAATGCGCCACGGAAGGATTCTGCACTGTTCTACAATGAATCACCATACACCATACCACATCACTGTCCTAGAGCGCTGAGTTGCCCCTATATAGCTTGGAATGAAGTGGGAGTGAGAAGTCTGACTGGGCTCTATGATGCTTTACAAGTTATAGGAGACGGCTTAACGGCTTAAGTGGATTCCGAACACCTAGAGATTAAAGCCTTTGCTTGATATACTCATTTCAATATGAATCCTTCTTCATTGGCGCCACAGCCCTTGATCAGCCAAGGTCATATGGCAGCTGGCAGATTTCTGAGACATGACATGTTTTCTTTTACGGGTAGGGCTGTCAGCCCTACCCCCCAACTCTCTTCAGTCATATTAGACTATTACTACACCAAACCCTATCACTATGCCTAGTGCTGAGTTGCCCATTTACAGTTTGGGAATGATGGGAGGAGAAGTTTGATTTCTGAGCTTTGTGACGCTCTACAGTCATATGAGACTAGGGACCTTCGACTTAAACTGGATTTCGAATCACATTACAAACATCCATGGCACCGCCGGGACTCGAATCAGAAATTCTTGTGGCACCGAGTGCTAGAGCACTAGATATTCGGCTATTCAGGTCCCACAATGAGTCACCACAATTTGAAATGTATATTTTCCATGTGTGACATTCCAAAGTTTGCGCATTTCTCCCTCGAGTCCACGGATTTTTAATGAGCATGGCCATAACAGAACCAGGCCAATAGAACAAGAACTTTCAGTTCGGTTTTTGCTTCTAGGATTTCGAACTAAAACGCATCACCACCCGCAAAGACAAACTACTTATTGAGACTCTAATTACATGGAATGTTGCTGTTACCTATGGCTTCATTAGAACTCAATCCATACATATTTGGACACCGACTAAAGATACAAAAATAACATATAAGGAATCAAAATTACAAAAAGAGAAAAGATCAGACATTCTCAACAGACAAAAACGACCGGAAGGCCTTAAAAACAATTAAAAACAAGTTAAACATCCTAAAGATACAAATTTAAAAAGCTGGAAACATCATGTTAAAAGTCCGTGGGATCGAGACATGTTTTCTGGCCCCGGTAAATAATACATACCATAAATCACCATTCTGTTGTAAGCTAGAATCCAGTCCCGAGAAAACAAGTAGATGGGCCATATTCATTTTATCTGCCCATAAAACACATATATCAGAGTTCACAATCCCTTATTTTGGCCAGATGTTCAGCCAGGTAGTTGTATCCAGTACGTAATCTAAAATTGGCAAACAGTCTCTCGCGAGTTTTCCCACTCAATTTTTTTCCACCCATCCTGATTGTCTCCCCAAGCTTTCTTTTCTCCTTTGGTATTAGATAATATAATATGAAATATATATGAGAGTAACAATTGAACAAAAATGCAATAATATATATTCATAAAACGAGAAATTTATTGAAACATGGTGTATAAAAAAAAAGAAAATGTTATTATTGAATTGTTTTGTAAATATTTAAGTAT